>JAFISD010000025.1:0-209167 GCA_022560085.1 Helminthosporium solani | reverse complement strand
ACAAGAAAGAACAAGCAAAATTCACAAACCCAAAAGCCACGCGCAGCGGCTCTAGCAAACTCCCCAACCAACACCGAACCCTCTCCCATCCACCCACCCCAACCCCCCCCCCCCCCCCCAAAAAAAGCGCTTGTCGTTTAGTAATTTGGCTTGTTTTACAAAAGTACGGAGTACATGTACCTACCTACCAACCTACTTGCCTATTTACCTACCTACCTTAGTACATGGAACCTATACATCCACCCACCCCCACGAAGTACTCCCCAACTCCCAACTCCCCCCTCCCACACACCACCCACCCACCCACGAACCGCACGACCACCGCAACCAAGCCGTCCACACAATACAATACATAAGGCAACCCCGAAGCTCATTTCCCCACGTCCAGCCACCAAGCACCATCGCGCAACCCGGAAATGGGCACCGGATTCGAAACCCGCACGAGGCGCAGCGAGAGAGAGACGTTGCGTGCGGTTAGTCAGTCGTGCAGGAACCTGGGTGATGTGGAGGAAGGAAGGAAGGGGGTTTAATGTCCGACTGGATTGTGTATGGAGTGGTATGGTTGGTATGAATAGCTATTGTAGTCAAGTGGAGGATGGGTGGGTCATCGGTAGATGAATCGGTTCATCGTAGAATCACTAATTAGTAGTTAGGTAGATACTCCGTATGTACGTGATACGGACTTTGCAAGTTCGACTTGGTAATTGGTCGGTTGATGTGCACGGATTGGGTCAAGTAGATAGGGTAGGTGGGCACGTAGGTAGGGAGTTGGGTAGATAGGTAGGTAGGTGATGGGTGGTGGGTGGGTGAGTATCGTGGCTACTTAGGTATGTATTGTACAATACTCCGTAGCTGCCAACATGTATGTATTCCCCGTGACGACGAGGACGCATACACGCACTTACTCGATGACTGATGTTGATGTTTATGATGAATTGGAGGGGTGTTGTTGAGGAAAGTATCTACTCCGTACGGGGATGGGGGGGAATATGCTGTCTTGGTGGGAGCAGGGGATTGAGGACATGGTGGTACGACGGGTGGTTGCTGGCTTTGTCAGTGGAGATTGCGCGATTGTGCTTTGGTTGGGGTGTAGATTGCCTTGATCGGTGTATATGTGAGTGTGTGGTGTGTAAGCGCGCGCGCGCACGCATGGAAAAAGCGATGTGGATGCGAGGTTGAGAATGAACATCACACTAAAATTGCAAGTTTAGCATATTCCTCTTCCACGTAATCGTGTAGAAGAATCCGCAAGCGAGGTAACTATTCGTAGAAGAGAATGAGATGATTATGATAAAGTTCTCATTAATTTGCCCTCCATCCCGCCCCCCCCCCCCTCCTCTCACCAAGAAAAAACAAAAAAAAACACACAAGACAGCGGTTAACTACTAGTTACCTGTACATAGAATATGTAGGATGTAGATACGGAATATGTACGTACCGGATGAAAATAGCACGGAAGTTCAATCCACCGACATGCACATGCAGACTCAACATCACACCCCAACCCACATCGAGTAATAATATCTACAAACAAAGCCATGAGCCATCTCCAGCTGCATCCGCGCTTTGTGGGTCGTCTTCAATATACTTCATACAAGACTCGCAAAATTGACGCAAAAAAAGTCTAAATCTGAATCTTGGAAAAGGCCCGAAGCGGATCCTACCGTTTTCAACGTTACATGGCCGTGGGCCTCCTCGCCGCATCACCAACATGCGTCCTCTGCCTGGGTATCTACTATGCGCACGTAAAGAAGGATGCTAGACATGGCCGATTGGGTTTCTAGGAATAGGATGTAAGCCCGGATTCGGTCGACATCAAACATGCCACGCGCGTCGTCGAGGCCGGGTCTTTGGTAGATAGCCGCTTTGGCCCCGGACCTTTGGAGTGTTTGCTGCAGGCTGTGGAGATGTGGTTTTGATATCAAAGCTCGGGCGAAGGGTACGGAGTCCTGTTGGAAGTAGAAGGTTGGACGACGCGCGAGAAGGGGGGAGCAAGGCGTTACGCGTGTGGATAGATAGAGGACCGTGCATGTATACATGTATACTGTACTACTTTTGTACCTCTAGACTCTGCGACGACGAGTGTAGATAATAAACGTCGGCTGATTGTGGGAAACATCGCGCATGCACATATGCGAGCCAGAGGGTACCCATGATGCATACTTTGGTGTTGGTGTTTGTCAGCTGAGAGGGTTGAGTTTGATCCTCAATTTACTGCGCCACCGCAATGATTCGGTCATTTCGTTTCACCCGTCTTCGTTTACAGCACGCCTGGTGGCTACGCAAGAGCGCGAGGCCTTCTACAATACGTCGTCCGGCCCTGACCATCCCAGCGGTTGCGTATGTACGTAGTTGCTGGGATTTTGACGCTACTATGATTGATTGAGATGTGGTTCGAGTTTGAATCCTGCGTTTGTCGTGGAGCCTCCGTGATGCTGACAAGGAGTCATCGCTGTCCGAACCACAAACTAAAACCCCGTGCATGTGCTACATTTGACTTATTATGGCAAGACACGAGTAGATAGAGCATGGAATTAAGCGTAAAATTGCGCGTTGGTGTTGTAAGATTGGAAAGCATCGCGGTGGGTGGAGGGATTGCTTCTGCATTGCATCGGTGTTGTGAACCAAGGCTCTTTCTTAGTCATAGTGTCTTACCGAGAAAAGATCTTGTTGATGATGTAAAGACTGAGACCTGAGCCAAACGTATAAGATACAGGCGGTAAGGTGGGCGTGAATTCGGGTTCCGAGAAGAGACAACCAGAGATGTTCGATGTGAATATGGATGATATGGGTGAATGCAGACCCTCGTGACCATGGCTCATCTCTTTTCATCAACCCGTGGCCAATTGTGTTCGTGGCGGTTGCGGGACATAGTCCCCAAAGCTTGCCGCTCGCTCGATTACGAGAAGTGAATCACGGGAGGTTCGAATGTCAACGAATACACTGTGCTACCGGGAGAGAGGCGTCTCGCCGGCCAGTCCAGCGCCCACGGTGCATTTCAGCTGGGAATTTTGACCACGGACGGGCCTTCCATTTGCGTCGTCGACAGAAATTGACGTTTTGTCACCGGCGCCCGGGTGCTTAAATGTTCACTAACATAGAGGCCGTTGGAGGTGTGGTATGATTCCAAGCGAGCCGGAAGGAGCCCATTGGCTTCTGCCCAAGAACCTACACTGGCTGGCACATGTATAGATGGACTACGGAGTAGTGAGTAGATGGATGGCTGTTGTGTTGTCTCTTCCGGTTAGTCACAGGCGGTTTCATAAGCAGATAGAGTTGTGCGCATTGGATCTCGAGGCCATGTTCAAATGACGCCTGTAGACTTTTGCAGCCAACCGGCGGGAGGCGTGCATCGTTTGGCTGTCGACGCAGCAAAGGAAATTAGGTTCGACCAGCGCGAACCATGGCAAGGCCGCGGGGAAGCCCAGTGGCTGGCCAAACATCCTGATGAAGTTACCGATGGCAGCCTATTCGTATAATGTCTTGGACGGGGTGTTGAGATTGGTGAGGACTCGGTATGACGAGCGTGTGTACATGGTCAGGGTCACGAACGGTCTGGATTGCTCTTCTGCCTGACGAGATCATCACCATGTGGACGGCCAACGGTCAAGATCGAGGCATTTCTCGGCCCCTACTGCAACCTAAACGCGGTCTTGATATTTTCGCCTGGGTTCAGGGTGGCACAGCTTGCAAGATCACTGGGTGGCGAAGTCCCCGTCCCAATGGTGTTGGCCAGCTAATGAAGGCGGCTCAGCGTGTTGGGTTGCTTCCTTCATCCACATTGAAAGATCTGACCTCAAGGTGGGTGAAGCGCAGGGCTGGTTGCATCATGATGAGCATTCTCCCCACAACGATCCGTCAGCTTTTGCCCAATGTCAGATGCACAACTCATTCCCTCGTGCACAGCGTGACACCCGCCCAGGCGATCCACTGATCATCGTTCGCATTGATTGGTGATAAGAAAGGTGAGATGATGGTTGGTGGCCTCGAAGTCTGACCTCCCCCACTTGTTTGATCAGCGTAGATTTAATTGACTATGATCAAACTCGCTAGCACAGGTAACCAGAGTGGCAGAATCTCTTGTGGTGGTGGGATATCCAAGCTCGCACCCAAGCCAGAACGGTGGTTCCGGGGCATGAAAGTGCCCCATAGTAGCAACAGCGAAACATCAAGGCCTGGAGATGGCGGCTTGTGAGTTTCGCCGGGTGGCGGTGTGAGGGTGGGTTGAACCTGTTGGAGGGCAGGACATTGTCAGTTCTAGCCAGGCAATGCTGGTGTGTTGGATAGATACTCGTCAGTAGCAAAGGCAGGGTGGCAGGGCTAGCGTTGAGGCCCTCGACAGAGGGCAACACGAAGGAGGCTGAAGATATGCTGTCATAGGCTCACTACGGGCGTACTGTGTGAGGGTGGGAAGTTAGTTTGCGGAAGAGGAGAAGTTTGTCATGCTAATTGGAGACGAGCAGGAGATGGTGTGGTGTTGGAGGTGCAGAAGGTTGACTTGGCTTTGCAAATAGCATGACGGGGCGGGTTCGAGACGATTGGTATCGATAAGAAGATCGATCCCACGGCGTCTCACGAGAATCATGGAGATTTGACTTTGGAGTGTAATAGGCCACCAAGTGGATGTAGCAGTGGGGCAGCCTGAGGCAGCGTGAGGCACCAAGCAGCGGTGAGTAGCATGACATTTTCGGCCGAAACGCCGTCGCTCTCAAAACTGCGGACTCGGACTCGCGACACGGCCACACGGCTATGCAGGTGCCTCGATGTGTCGCGCGATGCCGATGCCCAGCTGCCATGTCAGAGTTACCGTGCTGGTGGAGCGAATTGGCCGGCGGATTTCCATGCTGGGGGTGGCAGATGCTCAGATGTCACGATGTGTACGGAATACATAGGGAGTATGGAGAATGCAAAAAGATGCGGAGGAGGATGCAGAGGATTCATGGGCAATGTGCATTGTTTCGAGTGCATTCCGCTGCCATGCAACCGGAAGCATGCTTGATGCCTATGTATATACACAGAATACGATATTCTGGATGCATTACAAAGTCACATGGTCGAATAATTACATACGATGGCTTTTGGCCACAGACTTGGGTACGTAGCAGAGAACGATATGGAAGGGGAGAGAGTCACGAGTATCTAATAGACGAGTAGTATAGTCCGTATAGCTAAAGCAAAGAAGAGAGAAGAGAAAAGAAAGGACTCCAACCTCCGTTCATACTACTCGTCTGTTATCTAGTACTCCGTATCTAGCACACATTCATGGGGCGTTGCGAGTGAGTCAGACAGCGGGTGACTGGAGAGACCGACATGCAGGAATAATCTCCGAGCAGCACTGGCGGCGAAACTCTGTACATTGATAGATAGAAAATTCGAGGCGCGGCGTGTCACTGGGCGCATCCAGCCCGAATAACGGCAAAGATTGTCTGCAGCGCCACGGCAGGGAACGAGAGAGAGAGACGGTTAGTCAGCGGCTGCCATGGCCATGATGCCTGCGCATTCGATATATTGGCGGGTCCAATCAGCGCGCGCTTGGACGTGTGTGGCCCGGCTCCAACGCAGAGTGTACGAGCCAGGTCGCCCAGCTGGTTGGCAGGCAGGCAGACGAAACCGAAACGTGACCGGGCTTCAGACGGCGGAGAGCATTTCGGTGGCGAGTACAAGGAGAGACACAGAGAGTAGACGAGTAGATACGTAGCAAGCAGGCAGGCAGGCAGGCAGGCAGGCTCTGAGGGTGGCATGACTGTCAGAATCACAGGAGGGATGGCATAGGAGCAGGATCGCCCGTGGGTGGTTTCGTCACTGAACGAACGAACGAACGAACGAACGAACAAACTGAACTCCGGCCGTGCACATCCACACCATATGGAGTTCATACTCACTTACTTTTTATTTATTTTTTTTACAGTACATGTCTGGGAGCAGAGGCGAGGGTAACCAAGGCAGGCAGAGGAGAGGCAAAGGGCAAAGGCGTGGACGTCGTAAGCTTTGCAGCCATCTAGTATAGCCCAGCAACGGTTCATCAGCCTTCTTTCGGCCGGTGACAGGTCGACAATAGCCCAACATCTCTCACGCAGCAAGCCCCGAAGGTCCAAGCCCCACACACAGAGAGAGAGACACACACACAGAGAGAGAACACAGAGAGAGAACACAGAGAGAGAGACACACACAGAGAGAGAGAGAGACAGTGTGAGAGAGACACACACACAGAGAGAGAACACAGAGAGAGAACACAGAGAGAGAACACAGAGAGAGAGACACACACAGAGAGAGAGAGAGACAGTGTGAGAGAGACACACACACAGAGAGAGAGAACACAGAGAGGCACAGAGGCAACAAGAGGCACAGTGGTGGGCACCAATGGCGCTTACCGCACGTAGCCTAGCGCCGAGTGTACAACAAAGCCGTCGCGCACAAGCCCGATTCATGGTTGCTTCCATGGCTGGCGGCGGCTGTGTTGTGTGTCTCTCTCTCCCTTTGCTCTCGCTTTCGCCTCCCTGGCACCTGCGACGCCCGTCCACTCACCACTCCACTGCTCCTTCCCTGTTCTGCCCTGCCCCTGCCCTGTCCTGCCCTGCCCCTGCCCTTTCCCTCCGCCCCCCCTGCTCCTGCTGATCCTGCGCCCAGCGACTTGCACACTTGCTCCTGCCTGCTGCTCCTGCGCTCCTGCCACATCCCTGTCCACTCGAAGTGGCCAGCGCCAGGGTGCATGCATGAGTGGAACCAGGGCGGTTTTAGCGTTTTGGCCGCACCCACGCAATGGCCCACCGATGCTGATGGTCCGGGTGGCCTGTCTTCTCCCGTCTTCGTCATGGCGCCTGTGCTAGGCTCATCCCCCTCCGTGTATTTACAGAAACCGGGGCCGACTGCAGCCAATGGCATTTCTCTCCCTCCCAAGCCCGTTGCTCTTTATCACTGGTGCCCAGCCGTCTTCGTACACACACTCACCCATACATCATACCCGCCTCACCCTCATCTCTCGCTCATATACACCTACCTCTTCACCCTCCACCATTGACATATCAACTCCTCATTCGACCTCTCCACACTACTCCCACATACATCTCGAGACTGCTCCCCTCTCCCCATCATCCCTCGGACCCTGCTTCTCTGGGGCCATCTCTCTTGTTATAGTACCTTGCTGTTTTCTTAATTACTACTCTATATTCCCCCCCCAGGAGTATTTATCCCGTCCTTGAGGCCTTCGGTGGACCTGCAAGGACTTTTGCACACCTCTCTCACAACACTATGTTGCCGACCCCTCCAGCATCTCCCACTCTCAATGCATTCTGTGCGCCGGAAGACCGTCTAGGCCAGATCCTTGCCGGAAGACTGCAGCTCACCGGAATTCTTGGCGTTGGAGCCTATGGAGTCGTATATACTGCCGTGGACATTCAGACAAATACCCCCTATGCTGTCAAGGCTCTCAACAAGATAGGTTTGGAGCCCAGGCAACGCAAGTTTCAGCAACGGGAAATCCAGCTTCACCACCAGGCCTCGGCTCACCCCAATGTTGTTTCTTTGGTAAAAATCATGGACGCACCAGACTGCACCTACGTGGTCATCGAGTACTGCCCAGAGGGTGATTTGTTCTCAAACATCACCGAACAGGGCAAGTACGTGGGTAATGATGCTCTTGCCAAAAGGGCTTTCCTTCAAATCTTGGATGCCGTTGAATACTGCCACTCCATTGGAATCTACCACAGGGACTTGAAGCCGGAGAACATTCTCGTCAAAGACCAAGGAATGACTTGCAAGCTAGCCGATTTTGGTCTCGCAACCAACGATCACATCACGTCTGATTTTGGGTGCGGCTCGACCTTTTACATGTCGCCTGGTAAGTGCAAGTCAGTAATGAAAAATCATTGTCACGTGCCTAACCCGAATAGAATGTCAAACCTCGGCCCCAAAGGCGTACTCTTGCTATGCCTCAGCGCCTAATGATGTATGGAGCCTTGGCGTCATCTTGGTCAACCTCACATGCGGCCGCAACCCATGGAAGCGTGCTTCTTTCGAAGACAGCACCTTCCGCGCTTACATGAAGGATCCCAAGTTCTTGAGATCTATTCTTCCCATCTCGGCTGAACTTGATTCCATCATGAAGCGAATCTTCGAGTTCAACCCCGCCAAGAGGATCACCATTCCAGAGCTCCGCGATCTCATCACCAGGTGCCCTAGGTTCACGGCCACCAAGTCGGCCGCTGTTACGCCTATGTCGTCGCCGCCTTTTAGCCCCGTCGACTATGCCCAGGAAGGCCAATTCTACCAGCCTCAGTCGATTCCTTCTGTTGCACCCCTACCTGGTCCAGTTTATTCACCTCCTACTTTGGATCTTCCCTACCCACAGTACTCTTCTTCATCTGGAAGCTCCAACTCGGATACCGGATCTGTATTCTCTGCTTGTTCGTCAGCGTCGTCTACTTCATCCAATGGATCTTTTACCCACGTGGCTCCAGCTCAGAACTTTCCCGCTCGAGCTACCCAAACATACGTTTCGCCTCCCACCAATGCATGGTTCCATCCTTTCATCCAAGCTGCCAACCTGGTCAAGCATGTATCATTCCAGCCACCCATGATGGCACCGGTACATGTTTACTAAATCGTCTTCGTTGCTAATGGACGGACCACGCATTGCCTACGTTTTTTTACAATGTGCTTATATCTCGTTATATTTTTTCGAAAAGTCATGATCAGATGATACATTTCAGCGGCTTCTTTTGCGGCGCGGTGTTGCGGAACCTTGGGATTTTCCGGCGTTTCTTTTATCAAAATAGACTTCGCTTCAGGCACTCGGATTCATTTCACCTTGTTTGTTCGCTTCGGAGCCGATACGACGCCTTGGATTTAGAAAGCTTGCGGCCGCAATGGTCGTTTACTTATTTCGTTTTAACTTGCGGGAAGTTGCCTTGATGGCTACGGTTGATGCTCTTCTCCATTTCAGTTACTCATTCTATACGACCATTTGGAAGAGGCGCGATTGTTGAGAAGCATATTCTACGGAGTTTCTTGTAATCGATGAGACTTTGGGCACGCATCAGAAGTGCATCCACTGTCGTTTACGGTCATTTTTATCTTTTGTTTCCTTGTTATCAAGATACCAGAGCGGGTGCACAAACACACCCCTTCACCCAAACACACTGTATGGTAGTTGGTCCAGCATAAACGGACTCGAATCAATCAAGGTTTGCCCAGTGGCAACCTTCAGAGAAGAAAAAAATAAAGAGACATGTTATGGCGATGCAATGTAGGTTGCATCGCCAAAGGAACAACGCTCCATCTTCGACTTGCAATCAACGTGTTGTCTTTCCCCCCCCCATCATCACCACCACCGCCGCCAGTACAAAGTATAGTTTCTAGCTCGAAGCCTGCTTGTTCGCTTGGACTCGGCCACTTCTAGTGCAGCAGCAGCAGCCCCTCAACACCCTCAGCCCAAAAAGTCGGTGACACGAAAAGGCGCCCCCCCCCGGCTTCGCTTCACGCTTGCGTACTTTAGCAAAAGCAACCGTCTCCCAAAGCAGGTCGTGCAAGATGAAGCGGCCAACCAGCACCCATGTGTATTCGATACCCCATACCTCTATGGCAGGGGCGTGCTCCACAGCATGCACGCCTGCAGATGCACGCCAGCTCACTGTAAGCCGGTGAGCGAGATGTATTGGCCATCTCGCTAGCTGCAGCGAAGAGTGGGCCCGATGTCTGCAGGTGTGTAGCGTGTTGGTGCGAGTGTATGTAAGTGGGCTTGGTCGTGGTTAGATGGCAGCAGTGTAGGACACGAACTGGGCGAGGGCAAATGAGTGGGTTATTAGTTGAACCTACCAGGTTGCTTGCTGCCGCTGCGCCCTATACATGGCTCCATCTCAACCAATTTATCTCATTCAACCCTACAGCTCCCCTAGACCAGACATGGCACAGATGGTCGCTAGTGCTCCGTAACAAGGTAAACTAAGGACCAGACAGACGGACATGCATGAGTGGAAACCGAGTCGAGATGGACGGGTTCCTAGTGGGTCGAGACTCACAGAGAGTATATTCACCTAATCCCTACATGGCATATACATACTCCGTACTACACCCAAGCACTTCCAATAGCGACACACGAAATGAGCAGCAAAGTATCTACTCGGTTGACTGTTGAGGGGGGCTGAGTCGGCCAATATTTTCCAAGAGGCTTTCTGGACCTTCTACGGCCGCCAACGGCTCGGCTATGTGACAAGGCAGCAAGTCTTTCCTTAGTTGCGATCTGCTTGTTCTTGAGCCATCTTCTAGTGTTCGAGATGGCTATCTACCGAGTATTATCGAGAGAATTTGTCGGCCAGGGAGGAGGAGGGGGGGCGCCGCAGTCCCAATATTCCCTCGAGCAAGCAATCTTCTTACGTCCCGAGGCAACTGTCCACGCGGCAGACTGAATTTTCAGCCCGTGGCCCACCGGGCTTCACCATCACCCATCAGCAACAACGGGAGACACAGCGAAGGAAGAAAGAAGAAAAATTCAACAGGTGTGGTAGGCAGATAGGTACTCCGTATTCCGTATGACCCTACATGCACAACGAAAGGGGGCGTCACCGGAATCACGATGCGCCGTTGCCTGGGGAGCGTTTTGCCTTCCCTGCTCTGATCTCCCCGATCATCTGACCAGAAACCTCCAATGTGGCGCCCAGCATGCCCGCCCCGAAAGAAAGAATGAAAGAAAGAAAGAAAAAAAACAAACCGAAATGTCAGCCGTGCGAATGGGGGAATCGGACGCATGCTTCGTAGAGGGCTGTGGCGCATAGGCGTTGCGATGGCGTGCAGCTATCACCAAGCGTATCATGAAGGCCAAGACGCCTTTTTCTGCTGTGGCGAAAATCGTGGGTGTCATATCTCTGCCCCTAGCTTGTCTGGCTCACCACTCACTCCGAGCACCCACCATTAGATGATGGAGAGCACCAGGTTGGCCGAGAATAATCCCTCACCAGCAGCAAGCCGTCATGCCGTCCTAACTCTCCAGTACCGCTGACAGCCATGGACTCCAGTCGTATCCGGCACGACGGTCAATCCTAGCCCTAGTCCTCTTTTCATCGTCCTTCCTCCTTTCGTCGTCTTTTGCATCGCCATACCAACCACGCTTCTAATTTCAAGACTGATGGAAAGCTTATCGGACGTCCCGGGTATTGATGCAAGTGGCGACGTCTGACACGAACTTGTCATGGTTGCAAACTTGGTTTTGGTTTCGCGAATGGGAAAATACATTGCTCCGACCATCCCATTTGCTACATCTAGTTGACTATCTGAGCTGACCGCCGTACTGATTGTACATATAATAGATATTCCGGTATATCGATATTACCATGCCGTGGGTCCATGCCCGATGCGCCCCTCCCAATGGAGAAATGATGTGTTGCAGGCTGGACGAATCCCACGCGGCTTGTTCTTATTATCAGCATTGACTTGCCATGGGTGTGCCCATCCCATCGAACGTTGTCGAATTTTCCAACAGCTCCGTGTTCCTTCGTCGTGCAGGACAAGAGGCTGATGTTGCTCATGCTGCCATCTAGCCAGTCTATGCTTGCCTGTTGTAGTTGTCGTGGTACGACTTTTACTTTTCGTCTGAACTTGCTTTCTGTCAGCCTTGTGAATCACCCGCTGAAGCGAGCGTTGGGTATCAATATTTGCATCTCGGACAAGGGTTCCGAGGCGAAGCCTTCAGCGTCATGACTTCAGCCTTTCTCTTATGAGACACTCGCTGCGGCTTCGAGTCATCCCTCAAGTCAACCTTACTCTCGATATCAACCAAGTCCAGCTTGTCCAACAACGACGTCACAGCCCTCCCCCTTCTAGAGAGAATGAAAGTTTCACACCCATCGCAGACCGACCACTGATCTCCAAACCTCAGCCTGAAACTGCAGTACGCGTGACAAGGCCAACACGGTCGTATGACTATCACCTCAGCTCTTGAGGCATAGTTTTGAGGAGGCGAAGCGATTCACACACGCGTACGCATTAAAGGACTACCATACATACATACACGCTTAGACCATGCCAGAAACTTCGCATCCGGTATGATTATCCCCCCACCGGAATCGTCAAAGCACTATGGTAACACGTGCGTATCCTCCATGATACCGCAAATGTCGGTTACAGACACAGCTTACATAGAAGTGAACATGTTTCCAAGTCCAAAATTCCAAGCTCCCCTTGGAGCACTACGACACGACATGGACCCATCGTCGCTCAACCTTCCCACAGACTCACCCACACATGGCACAACATACCCACTTAGGTTACGTGTGCTCGTCCAGACCCTTGACCACAGGCTCTCCCGATTGCACGAGAGCATGACCGGTGCCTCTGCGCAACACTAAACCTACACCGGAAATTCTAGCCCACATATAGTCGCCACCTGTATCACTATAGCTGTAGATACTCCATGTACAATGCATGCAATCGCAACTAAGTTTGCTTCATCTCACCCTTGCAGCTCCACGAGGAGGTTGGATTCCGTGCTACTATTGTACAACATGTATTGTATGTAGATCCCGCACTCCTTGCCACGGCAGTTACCCGCCAACTGTACGACCCGACCCGAGCAAGCAATTGGCTGGTTCAGGCTCGTTGCCATCCTCGGGAGTCACTGGCGGCGCAGTTCTCGGAAATTCATGCATGAACTGCCTATAGCGACTCTGTACAAGAGTCGCTAGGCGAGCAACATTGGTTTGACAGCGGGTACGTGTTGCCCCCTTGTCTCAGATGCTCGAGACAATGTACAACGACTGGTTGTTGTTGTTGTTGATGATGTTGTGGTGCTGGCGTCATGCTTTTTGCCTGTTCATCTACCGCCACGCTCCGACAGATTGACAGGTGAGACTGTCGTGGGTAACCGCTATTTGACAGAAGGAGTAATGGATCGTAATACACCGTGCACTGTAAAAAAAAAAAAAAAAAGGTGATAATGTGATACTATCGTAAAACAGGGATTAAATTAATAATCCGTACATAGTTAATACGGTATGTTTATTGAAGCCAAGATGAAAAAGATGCTCTGGAAATATTTCCTCTTTTGGAAATATCTCACTTTTCTAATATCTCTTTGCGCTCTCACGCTCGTCACACTGCATGGATAGATACTATCCCCCTTTTGACTGCGCCTGTACTATCTATTTGTCACTTTCATGTTCTTTTCCGAACCGACATCACTTGGTTAGGTACGGGTGCCGGAGCTATTCCAGGCAACGGCCACTTGCAGTCTTTTCGGAAGATTTGAGGACCCGAACGCGCATACAGCAAGCTGCATCGATGCAGACGTTAGGTGCCGGCTTTGCGGCTGAGGTGCACAACATGGACGGGTTCAAGATGGCTGAAACTGGCGCTTTTGTTCTTTGGATAATACTGTATTGGATGGGAATATATATGCACGCATACATGTCGCAACTCCCTTCCTTGACTATTACCTAGTATTCACGAGACTTATGTAGATGGGATTAAGTCTGCACTTACGCATAGCCCATCCTTTCGCACGACAACCAACTACTTGCCATACAACGAGTCAAAACCAACTCGTATCTATCTGTTTGGTATCTACTCGTAGATCCTCCACCATGGCTGTCCGAATCCTCGAGTCCTCGTCACACACTGCACCACTTGACTTCAGAGCCCTTGCAAGCTAGTACCCTATTGTTTTCCTAGCCCTCGTGCCCTCTTCCCCCTTTTCCCCCTTGCGGAGACTAGCTTCTCGATGCGTGGCACGGCATGAGCGTTGTTCTTTCTACCGGCGTGGCGGTCGCGTGCTACGGGAATGTGGGTAGGATTAGGATGGGATGAGATAGGATTGGATTGGAAAGGACTCTACAGGTCTATGTTTTCGCCGCCATGTACGATCGATCCCATGTAGAAAGTGCTGACAACCGACAACTACCAAGAATCAACGAATCGCACTCTGCCACATCGCACCGCTACGTAAGCCCAACATCCTCTCTTCTCCTTCGACGCCTTCTTTCCCACATTCCTCGTCATCTCGTCAGACGACATGTCCATCTCCTAATCACTACGCTCACTTGAAACCCGCACTGCTTCGAAACAGCGAGGTAAAGTGCCAGTCTTCTACAATACTACCGATCCACCTTGGCGCCCTTCCAACCTCAACCATACACATACATACACCCCACCCGCATCAATCCCTCCCCCAAGGCCCTGATGATCTTATAGAGTCAAGATACCATAGCAATCCCCACAACGATGAAGCTCCAACCAATCCATGCATACCTAAACAGTAACCTTCTCCCACCCAGAAACACGCCTGCAACACCCACCATTCAATGCCCAAAGCGCCAGCATAATACAGCATACGTACGCAAAGTAAACTCTCCAAACAAGTCCCATTTATTTACTCACCCCCTACCTCTTTACCCCACGGCCCCGAGCGCAGCGTAAAACACGGCATTTAGATAGATGGAGGCATTTACTATGCTCCGTACGGAGTGCTATGTACGTACTGTATTGTACTGTGCGCAGATAAAGGACGGATCGGATTAGAGTTTCGCTAGGTTGGCGCTTCACCTTTATCGGCATGGCATCGGGGTTGAATTCGGCTTGCGGGCTATTATTGTATTGTAGAAGCTTTCGGCGGGTTCGGCGTGGATTTGGCGGGGTGGCTGGTGATCTCGATTGTCGGTTTGGGTGTTTGGGTCATGGGCGTTGGGTTTTAATCGGCACATCTTCGTCATGGAGGGGGATACCTGGTGGATGTTTGTTTGGCGTACGTGTGGTTGGATGGTTGGAATGTGTAAGCTTGCATGAGTACATTTGGTATTGGATGATGTATTACTAGTCGAATTCTAATAGATGCGATGATGTAGTCTAGTATTTTTGATCGTGTCTTAATACTTTGATGGGAAACACATACCCCCCTTCATTCTGATATAGAGCTTCTTGGTTCCCACATCCTGTAGACAAAGCATACGGCTGGACGTGGAGTTATCGGTGATGGGTGCCTTGAAGTTTCTACTTGCGCGAAGTGTGAGCGAGTTTTTCGGGCAAAAGGGCAAGGTCTGTAGGTCGACAGTTAGTTGAATGGACTGACTGTTGTTCAATTAGGAACGACTGCACAACGGCCAAGAAGAAACGTACGCGAGACGGGCGGGGAAAAAAACAACGATTAAGCAGATGTCATTACGCAACACGGTCTGAAGTCTTCATACAAGTACAGTCTTTCAAACTTCATCACCAATGCAGCCTACCAAGTTCTTGGTGAATCTGCCGCCAGGGAAAAGCCGCAGCGTGAATAGATATAGTTTAGTAGAGGTGCTAGCATTAAGACTATTTGAAAAGGTTTGGGTTCAGATTGGAAATGGAGACTTTACATCACCTTTCCTTATTGGCATGGACATTGGAGGTGCCCTCTTTTTTGGGTAACTGTGGCGTGGCCAACCAAAGTCTCTTGATCTACAATAGACGGTAGCTTCACTACTTGCAGTTTTAGCCTAGCCTCAGCTTTCAGGTGATGTCTTGTATGCTTTTACAACAGGGATGGGGCGTCCTGATGGGGGGGTTTCGAACTTGTCCTGGAGTTTAGGTCTGCTGTCAGTTGGGTGTTTCGCTTTCCACGTGCTTTATGATTGTGATTGGGGAATCCACGACGCAGCTGGAAGCAGAGTTGAGGTCGGTATTAGAGCAAGGTTGGTATACGAGTTTTGTCACTCTGTGTTGGTATACTTCGTGCTGCACCATAGGCGAGTTAGTAATACATCGGAGTCGGGTTTCTACCTGAGCTGGTCATAGAAAGACACGATATAATTTGCTATAGACGGACGGTAGGTAACATTGTTGGTTGATTGGTTGGTATTGATCTTTGTCTATGAACAAATATATCTGCTCTGTAGCCTTCCGAAGGGCATGGAGATGTGCTACAAAATACATTACAGCACTTTGCGCGCACCGTATAAATAATTTCCTACCGGCTAGCTGACAGTGACCTGTCTTTCCTGCTCGTAGCCTTCCTTCCTCCGGTCGAAAGGTAATATTATTGATCACGTGAAAGGCGCCGTTTTCGTTCACTAATTCTTCCTGCTTTTCCATTTGTGTTAATACTACCTCTGATACATGGTCTCATAGGTTTGAATTCCATCCAATATTTGAGAAGAGCTTCGTTTGCTAAGCCTAGTCCCCAGCCCACGATAGGACATGATCAGCTCTTCTGTGAATGCTGCTACGTCTATACCGTAACTTCGATCCAGTGAAGCATGGTATTCACACTCCGTCAGCAATCACAGCCTCGGGATCGCCTTCCTCAACATACTTTTCGTAATGCCCACATATTCTTGCTTCTTCCCTCAATGCCACTTCCATAAGCCTTGTCGGAGCGTTTCGCAGCGCTTCGTCACTATGGCTCATATCCACGTTCATCTAGATCAAATGCAATATCCATACACATCTGCTGAATCTCAAACAGCCTCGAACCATAGCAGGAGTAGCGCCTCGTCGAAGATCCGAAAAGAAGTCTTAGCCATCTACGACAAAGCCATTTCTAGCTTCTACTCTGGAAGTGAGAGCGAGAAGAACCTACGTAGCGAAGCTGCCGATCAGCCTCCAGAAAAATTGGCCGAGGAAGGGAGTTTAGATGAAGTGTTACCCAAAAACGGGGAAGAGACGGATGAGAACATTGTGGACTGGGATAGGGAGAGTGATCAGGCAAATCCACGTAAATGGCCGACGTGGAAAGGAAAACTTTGAACGTTATAAGTATAGCCTTGATGATCTTTGTACAGAGTAGTGTAAGTATCTTTTGGGTTGACTGCCTGCTAGGAGTCTCTGATATATATATAGCTCGCTCACATCATCCATCATTATACCCTCAATACCCAACATCATGGGAGAGTTCAGCTCGGTTGATCTTTACCTGTCCGCGTTCATTGTCTCAACATACCTTCTTGGATATGCAGTCGGTCCGATCTTTAACTATATCACCGCTGTCCGAGTCGTATGGCCGTGTGCCAATATATCATTTGTGTAATCTTATTCTCGTCGGTGCGCAATGCTGGTGCGCTTCTACGCACTCATTAGATGCCCTCACAGGAGCTAGGTTTCTCGCAGGGTGTGGAGGCAGCAGTGCCATCGTGCTCGCGCCTCGTAGTATCGCAGACATGCTCCAACCCGGAAAAAGAGATATAGCGTTCACCATTGTCGGACTCGCCTTCGGCCTCGGGCCTGCATTGGGTCCAATGGCAGGTGTGTACTCCGTATGTCGACGACAAATGGAGTTGGCGCTGGGTACTTCGGAGCATTTCTATTCTTGGAGCTTTCTGCACCGTTGCCGCTCTCTTAGGCTTGAGGAAGTCGCTTGAGTCGGTTCTGCTTCGACGCAAGGCTATCAAACTCCAAATGAGAACACGCAGCCAACGATTCCGTTCGAGACCTGGGATTTTCTCACAGCTATCGCCTTTCCAACGCTTTGTACGCGACATGGCCCTTCCGCTTTACATGCTCTGCTCGACTCCAATCTTCTTCACTTCGCTCACCTCAGCTGTTGGTTATAGTTTCGTATACATTCTATACGTTACAATGCCAGTGACCATGTCTATCAAGCATAGCTCGAGAGCAACAAGTATTGTATATGCGTACGCGGGTATCGCCGTCGGCAGTCTCGTCGGGATGCTTGCAGTTGGTATTTTGAGCATTATGATTATGAAAGCGAGAAAGAACAGACCTTACGAGAAAGCAAAGTTTGCACTTTTGATTATGATAGGCTTTTGGCCACTTGCAGAGATAGGGCTAATAATCATGTATGCGTGGACTGCAGCGAAAGCAGTGCATTGGATTTGGCCCTGGGTTGGTTCCGGAGTCTTTGCAGCAGGAGCTTCTGGTACACAGGTGAGTATTCTCGGTCTCGTATCATTAGTCGTGTCTATTATAGCAACTGATGAAGTATATCAGCTCTCTTGCATGTCTTAAATAATGGGATCATATACCACATACGCTACATCTGGCATCAGCGCAAGTATCCTTATTCACTCCCTTGTCGGCGGTGCGCTCCCGATCTTCTCGTATAAGCTGTTTGATCGATTAGGAACTGAGTGGTATTTCACTACACTGGGGCTCGTCGCTGTGATATTTTGGCCCATACTGTATCTTGTTTATCGATTCGGGGAGAGGATGAGGAGAAGGCTCGATCAGAGCCTTGCTCGTTCTCTTGGATGGGATTGTTAGGGGCAGGTCATCCTCTCTCCTCTTCTGAAATTTACAACACGATGATGTCCATTTCGACTCATGAAGATGACTTATACTCAGTCAACACAGATGCTGACAATGCACTGCAGCCTTCTGTCCCAGTCTCTCCTCGCGTTCCTATAAATAATAGAAAAGCTTGTTACGGCTCATGCCTATTCGAAATAGACTGTATATATACCAAGGAGCCTTTAATAAGAGCTAGTATTGAATTCAGACATATTCGTGACGGAAACAATGAAGCTCTACACAACCCACATGACGCTTTGAGACATGTTCCAAACTACAGTGCACGTGAGCGAATCGAATGGTCACACTACAACATTAAAAACACCACGCCCAGAAAGCACGAGAGCCGAACATCACATTCAGATAAATTCCATCAGAGTGCCATGTCGATAACGCATGTGCCAATCCTCGCATAGTAAATATGCATGAAAATCTTGCAGTCGCAAAACTCGCGTGCCTAGGACACGCAAACGACAGCTCTACACATGGACCTATAAAACGTCATTCTTTCTTCTCAAACGCCGCAACGCCAATAGATTAGAAGTACGTGCCCAGGTTCCTAGAGCAAACACCTATGCTGTGGTTTGGTCCTGATCTCTTAAAGATCCTTGAGTAAGGATCCCCAAAACCCTTACTTCTCACAAACTCACTACGGTGTATAAAGTTCAAGATTGAACAGCGCATGTCTTGATCTATGACGTTCGCCAGACAACCGCAGACAACCACAGACAAGCAAAAGACCTCATGGACAGACGCAAATCCAGCACTCCAACTCGCCCACCAACACGGACTCCCCACCCTCTCTCCATCACAACAACACCGTCGACACCGGCTTCCCTCCCACCCTCAACAATGAGCCGCCCACCGCCAACATACAGATGGTTTCAGACTTCCATAATCGACCCAGAGAACCCAGAGTCTACCACACCAACGCACGCAAAGCCCTACCGCCCGCCGTCGCCGTCGCCGTCGCTAGGCCCCAAGATGCAGTAAGTCGATTCGCCGCAAGTTCTCTCGCCACAGCCATCTACTGACACATCTGGCAGACACACAATAGCCGTCACGGCAGGCGCCACACCGCTCACCCAGCGAACCTGGTACATCGATTCCGCTCTCCTCCAAACACACTGCACCCGCGTCCTCAAACCCAACACCCCACCCTCTCTCACCATTCCTTCCCACATCCCCGCCTCCGCCTTCCATAACCTCGTCGACTTCATGCACAGCAGCATCTACAGCCCCAACAAAAACGCCCTGGACTATCATTCCATCCGCTCACATATAGATGCCTGGGTCCTGGGCGATCTTCTAGGTGCAAGGATATTCAGGAACTCCGCGTTCCGGGTGCTGTATGGCGTCTTCGAGCCTGGGGCGCGCAGTACGATGCAGCCACGGATGGTGAGCGGAGGGGGAATTTGGAAGAGCAAGGTCAGCGCCTCGGACGTCAAGTATGTGTGCGACAACACTGCGTCGGGAAGTCTCCTGCGCACACTATTCTTCGACGGCGTCGTGAGCCACGCGACTCAGGCTGAAACACTCAACTTCTCTTCTTTCGGGACTGATGTGTTGGGAAGTGGGACGTGGTTGACGTCGATCGAAAAGATGAGGGAACATAAGAGGCAGCAGAGGGAGAACAAGATGTGGATGGAGGTTAATGGGGAGAATCCTGATTTTAGGGAGAGGGTGGAGAGTTCGGCGAGGGTGGTGGATCGTGCGAGGGGGAGCTTGTTGAGGGGTGTGGAGGAGTATTTGAAGATCGGAGGGGTTGGTAGGGGTAAGACGGCGGTGCTGGGGTTTATTGAAGACGAGGTGAATCTTGATCCCAGGTCGTTCGACTCGGCGAGGCAAGGGAAGAAGGGGAAGTTGAAGAAGGCGAGGCCTTTACTGAATTTGAGGAGGAATGCGAGTGACAAGGGTGCATCGACCGACGAAGACGAAGATAGGGAAGAGAAGGAGGGTAATGCGGGTACTGGATTTGGAGGACACCGGAGCCGGAGGTTGAGGCGGTTTAGGTCCACGGTTGGAGAGGTGGGCACAACGACGGACATGTCCACGAGGAGTGGGTCAGGTGGATCGATAAATTCATTGCAAGAGCCAGGGGACAATGATAGTGTCCTCTATGATGCGGATGATGAGGACTATATGATGATCGAAGCCTGAGAACGCAGGTTCCTTGAGGGAGTACTTTGGATTGATCCTTGGAATATGCGTACTGGCATACTGGCAGAGAAAAGCTCTACTTCGCTTGATTTCATAGACAGCACAAGTAGACTGTCACCCAATCACATGTCATCAAGAAGTGTATTGCTGTACGTCACTGTTGAATGTCAGTTATCCCTGAGCACTCAGAACTATGAATTGATGAGGTTTAGACTGACATAATTGAGTACCACGCCTCCAGAATACCATGATAATATTGCCACATGTCTGTTAGCTCCTCTAGGAATCTATCATGTTTTCTTCGGCACTTCGGTGAAGAAGGCACTTAACTTCTTCATCCCACTAGTATCTACCTTCTTCAACTGCTTAATCCCTCTGCTCTCCGCCTTCTTCTTCTTTTCCTCTTCCTCTTTCTTCCGTTTCTTCTCTTCGCGTTCAGCGATCTTCTCGTCGTCCTCTTCGAACTCACGTTTCCGGCTGATGTTATCGGATATGGACCGCAGGGCAGCGGCCTCGGAGCGCAACTTGGCGATCGCGGCGAGGTGCTCAGTAAGCGGTGCGAAGTCAATCAGGGTGGAAGATTGGAGTTGAGACTGTATCAAAGTTCGGAAGTGGGGGGAGAGGTAGGATGATGTGAGATATGTGAGCGTGGTGCGAAGGCGAAGGAGGTGCGATATCTCGGGTGGTGTGGCGAGCGCAGGCGCAGCGATAGTTTCCTCCTTCACGACGACTTCCTCAACAACTACGTTTGCATTGGTATCGACGGCGCTCGAGCTGGTTTCCTCTCGCTTTATGTTCATTATTGGCACTTCGAGTGCCGTCTTTACGAATTTTTCTTCCAATGATGGTGGCAGCCCGGCCTTGCATACCCTTTCTGCTTTCTTTAATAACACAGAGAGGAGCTTTTCGTATGATATGCGGTACATGGTTTCTTCTCCAGCCTCTACTGTGTCGCATACGACTGCCATCTTCTTTTCGATCATAGCCTTTAGGCTTGGGTATTGTGCTAGCAGGACCTTCCATTGCCGCGATGCCGATGAGAGAGTCTCCAAGTAATCGTACATCTCTAGGAAGTGTTGCTTGGTCTCTTTCGTGTTCTTTGGCGCCAGCGCAGGGAGGATGAGGAATAAGAGATCGATAGGCGTAGCCATGAAGAGGTCAGCGGCTTTTGTCACATATCCAGTTCCCAGCCCCACGTCCTTTTTCTCTACAGCGGCTTTTTTCTCTTCCTTGCTGTCTGAATCCTTTTCAGAGGTGATGAGCCAACTCTTGCAGTCCTTCTTCGGCGCCGCGATGCGTGTGAACTCGTAGAAGCCCCTGGCAGGACAGAAGTAGTATCGTGATGGGGCGCCATCGGCTGGATTATCTAGAGTCACTATGCGCGCGCTTTTTGACGTGTCTTTGGGCAAGACAAACAACTTGGGCGGGTTTGCATCGCTGGGAGGGAGAGGTTTCACGGTCGATGTGGACTGTTCGGGGGGGCTTTCTTTTTCCGCTTTGGGGGGAGGTTTTGAGCGCGTGCGTGCCATTGTGATGCAAGATGGAATCTGAGTATATTGGTAGGTTGGATGCCCCAGTAAAGAAGAGTGCGCGCAGCAATTCCGTGCTGCGAAGAAGGTCGCGTCTGCAACGCGTATCTAATGGTGTAATACGGAATACTCGTGACTCCGTACATGGATTCGAGCACAGGCGCGTCATCCCCGTCTAGTTTCGGATTGACAAACCGGAGGCTTGATTAATTGCACCCCAGGTAACGGGAACGGGCTGTGGCGTCAACAGTGCCCGCGACTCGTCACAACAGCAGGATTTCACATCATTCACATCACTTCGCTTTCCGTCACCTGATCTTCTCTGGTTCGGTCGCACTCGTTCGGTAGATATTAGCGTTGACATGGGCGTGAGAACGGGCGGGCAACACATGCAAACCCCGCCGCGATGATTGTGAGAGAGAGCCCCAAAAAGGGTGAGCATCGGTCCACAGCGTACAGACGGTGACAAAGACGCATACTGATTGTGCCGCAGCACAGAAACCCGCACAGAACTGGCCGCCCAAGTCGCCGCACGAAGCACTTCTGGCCTCGCCTTCTGGCCGCCGAAAGTACGAACAGCGTCGCGAGCGCAACTCAGTATCCCCGTCACCCGCCAAGCGCCGCCCGTTGTCGCGAGGACAGCCCAATCTACAAGATGACGAAGAAGAAGACGACGACGACGAAGATGAAGAGACGCTACAGTTAAAGCTACAGGCTATCGAAGCGAGGTTGAAACTCAAGAAGCTACAGAGGGCTCGCCAAACAGCAGAGGGAGACAACGACAACAATGGAAACTCGTCACGGCCGGGTACCGCAACAAGCTTTCGAAAGGTCGATCTCCCCAGGTCGCAGTCCGAGATCCAGGTCCCCGTTTCACCCATTAGGAACAGACGGACGCAGGAGGAGCAAAAGAGTCCGGCGAGGGTACTGCTCGGTATTGACAAGGGACTCCGGGCTCAGGATGTCAGCCTTAAGCGCGCGAACACCTTTTCCGCTAGACTTCAAGCCGCAGGCATATCCGGACGACCATCTCGAGATAATTCGGCGCGAGAGGCCGACGTGCCACGACCAAAGTCGTTCAACGAGCGGATAGCGGAAAGCAGGGAAAAGGAAAAGGAACGAGATGAGAAACAAGTGAGGATAGAAATGAGTAGGAGTCGCGGGTTTGTGCTTCAAAACATCGAGGGCGTGAAGGATAGGCCTGCATCTCGAGCTGGATCGGTCCTCAATGCGGGGACAAAAAATTTGCAAAGTACGACAGCAGCGACAAGAAACCCGGACAGCTCGCATAGTCGTTCTATCGGCAGTGTGCCAACTGGTGGGACCGCTCGACCGAGCTCGCAACAAGCAGCGCATTCCCGTGCATCCTCTTCCGCCTCCAGACCGACGTCCGCATTTGGGTTCACCAAGACTGCTTCCAAATATGCCGAAATCGCAGATCGCGATGAGAGCACTGATGCGCCCAGCTTTGAATCATTCTCCGGTCTACATCTCAAGATAAGGGATATGCAACACAACGTGATGGCAAGGACACTGGAAGGCAAGACCGTGATTACGATACCGAAGCTGCTGAAGTCTGTCAAAGCACCTGATTATGACCCTCCTGATATGGAAAACGACTACGTGGTCCTGGGGGTCATTGCTTCCAAGTCCTCACCGATGACGCCAAAGAATGCCGTTCGCGATCGGTCCTTGGGAAATCAAGATGTGGATGTACACCGGTCAAACAAGTTCATGGTTATCAAACTAGTTGATCTGAAATGGGAGTTGGATCTCTTCTTATTTGACACTGGCTTCTCGCAGTTCTGGAAGCTTTCAATAGGCACACTCATCGCTGTCCTGAACCCCGACATCATGCCACCTCGCAACCGCGACACCGGCAAGTTTTCACTTAAACTCACGAGCTCTGATGATACAGTGCTAGAGATCGGCACAGCACGGGACTTGGATTTCTGTCATGCCATGCGGAAAGATGGGAAGGAGTGCGGGTCTTGGATCGATGGGCGAAAAACGGAGTTCTGTGATTTTCATATCGAATTACAAGTAGAAAAGAGCAAACGGGGACGTATGGAGGTCAATACGATGGCTGGCTTTGGAAGAGGACCTAGCGGTACTGGTAAAGGTGGCATGTTTGGTGGCGCCGGACGAGGTGGACCGAAAGGCGATGAGTTGAGGAGAGAGGGGAAATATCACGATCGAACGCTCCATGAGACAATGTATATCGCTCCTGGTGTGGGTGGAGCTGCGAGGTTGCTCGACCAGGATGAGCAACCATGGGACCGAACGGCTCGGGCGGAGCGGCATCGGAAGCAGCTGGCAGAGAAAGAGAAAGAGCGCGATTTAGCAAGGAGATTGGGCGATCTTGGGAACGGTGCTGGAAGCGATTACATGAGGCATAAAGGCGCCGGCTTAGAGAAGCTCCCTGTTCGAAGCCAAACACCGGCACATGATCCATCGGGCAGCAAAGCGACCAGCAACGACTTCCTTGGTCTTCTCGACCGAAAAGCAGAAGTCGTTTCCCTATGTCCTACAAAACGAAAACGCGCCCTCTCGAGCAAACCAACAAGAACCGCTGGGCCCGTAGGTTGGGGCGGGGCTTACAAGCGCGGCCTTGTACTCTCTCCCGCGAGGAAGGACGAAAGTGTCTCTTCATTCTCCTCGCGAGGTGGACGCGAGCGAAGCCCTGTAAAGAAGAAGGCCCGTTTGCTACTTCCTGAGAAGGGCATTCGAGAGCCTGGACGTGATAGTTTGGGAACGTTGGACGTTGGCCTCATTGCAGCTATGGATGAGGACGACGATGATTTGGAGGTTGTTTGATGAATTCGATTCTCCATGATATACACGATTCGGGTTCTCTTTAGTCTTGGGAATGATAAAAATAAGGTACAGTAGGAGTAGGGCAAGTAATGAAAGGATCGGGGTGGGGGGTAGGCGATGGCGTCTGCGGATGTTGCCTAATGACCTTGTGATTGGCTTGCTAAGCGAGTCGATAACTCAACTTTTCGGGGTTGGATCCTATACATGTACAACAACGACCCTTTCTTATTGTATGAATTTGTTTAGGCCGCTATCGGTCGCTTTCTTCTTTGAATCACTACGTTTTACATCTCTCAACTGTTCTTCACATAGCATATTCCCTAGGGACTCGGGACAGATACTGAAACTGCCTTGCGATACCCAAAGGTGCAGATCTTAGGTGCAGTTACACGTACAACTTTGAGGATAAGAAAGAGCTTGGAATATCCGGACGACATAGGGTTCTTTTCACTACCCTCAATCAGCCATGGCGGCCGAACCTACCTCTCCCACCAAACTCTACGCCTTGATCAATTACGAAGACACCTACGTGCAACCCCTCATCCTCGCCGCTCTTTCCAAACACCTCCCACCATCCGCCTACCAGCTAATCGCCTCACCATCCGAGCTTCCTTCACCAGAATCGCCTCTTCTCCAATTTGTGCAGTATGAAAGCATAGATTTTGACTACCTCCTCTCGCACCCTACAACCTCCGTGGCAAACGCCTACATAATCCGCAAAGCTTTAATCCGCAAACACTATCTCAGCACCACGATCGCGAACTGGATTGTGAAGTACCCTAACAGCGTGCTAAAGAAACATGTCAAGCCTAGTGTGGAGTTCGAAGCTGATTATGCAGAGTTCCTCGACGATGCCCTGGTGGAAGCCTGGGAGCTGAAAGAGAGTTGGGAAAAGGAAGAGCGAGAGTGGTGGATATTGAAACCTGGAATGAGTGAGAGGGGTCAAGGTATCCGGTTATTCTCGAGCGAAGAAGAGCTGATTAGTATTTTCGAGGAGTGGGATCCCGAGTCTGATGAGGAAGATGATGATGAAGACGACGACGAAGGAGAAGAAACGATAGATACAACAAGCAATACCGGAACATCACCCCTACCCACCACCACCATCACCACCATCACTACACCAACAAACCAAGCCCCAGAAAAAGAAGAAAAACAAATAATAACCTCTCAACTCCGCCACTTCATCGCCCAACCCTATATCCACCCTCCCCTTCTCCTCTCCCCCCCTACACCCAACCCAACCCACCTCCGAAAATTCCACATAAGAACCTACGTCCTCGCCGTCGGCGCCCTAAAAATCTATCTCTACAAACCCATGCTCGCCCTCTTCGCCGCAAGACCCTACTCCCCACCCGGATCCTCCTCCCTAACCGGCGACGACCTACACGAAGCCTTGAGGGCCCATCTGACGAATACGTGTTTGCAGGAGACGGGCGAGCGTGAAGGATCTGTGTGCTTGTTTTGGGATTTGCCTGGGGAGATTCCTATTCAGGAACAGCAGCAGCAGCAGCAACGAAAACAACAACAACAACAATCCACCCCATCATCCACGTCCTGCACGTCTTCACACGAGGACTGGAAACCCGCCATTTTCGATCAAATCCAACGTATCACGGGGGAAGTCTTTGAAGCTGCTGCAAGGGGCATGTCGATTCATTTCCAGCCGTTGCCTAATAGTTTTGAAATCTTCGGGTTGGATTTCATGGTTTCGATTGAGGGGGGCGGGGGCGGGGATGGAGGTGGGGATGGGATGGCAGAGGGAGAAGGAGGGAAACCAGAGTTGAAAGCGTGGCTATTGGAAGTCAACGCTTTTCCTGATTTCAAGCAGACGGGAGATGCCTTGAAGGGATTGGTTGGGGGGTTGTTCGAGGGCGTTGTGGAGAAGGGGGTTTTGCCGTTTTTTGGGGATGTGGATGCTGCCAGGGATGGGGAGGGGGATGAGGGGGATATGATTAAGATTTTGGATATTGATCTTGGACGGCGGTAACTAGATGGGTGTTTTCTTTTCACTGTCTTTTTCCCGCTAGGAAAGGTGGTGTGTGTAGGTTTGTTAGATAGAGTCTAATTATTCCGAATCGTAACCTTTGCCTTCATTTGGCCTGCTCGTTTTGATAGCTACGTTAGTTATGCATCATTGTTCGCAGATGGGTCCTGTAAAGCAAAGCAAAGCATCCGGCTGGTGCCAGAATAAATATTGCCATCATCAGTCCACAAACGACGTGATGTTAGACCAAGACTATCGAGATTTCGCACACTTTTCATTGTTCTTTATTGGAAAAATTCCTATCATGATACTTTCCGTCCCGTCCACAGACCAGGCACTACTGGTATACTACCATCAGGTCTTGCCTCCCTTTTAAAGTAAAGCTAAGTAAAAGATGTTGTCAATGCCATCCCTTAGACTCACTGAAAGCTGTATGCACGATGTACTTGAGTACAGCCAAGCCGCAGTCCCATCCAATACAATCCACCAGAGACCTTCAAGCCAAGGTCAAAGGACAAAGTCCTGCAAAGAGATGTTGCATGCATGCAAAGTCCGGCCCCGGATATCAGGCAGCTACATCGCTGCCAAGAAACCCACAAAACGAGTTGAAGTCGTAAAATAAAGGGTCCGATATCATTTAAATCTATGGCAAAGTAGTCGTTGGGTTGAAGGATCTGGAAAGTATAGAGGAATCCCGCCATGATGATGTTTAGGCAAAGAAAAGAAGGGTATCCCGCAAGCATGAGTATGCAAATGCAACACCCAACGCAAACTTCGCCCTTCTCGTATTACAATGCATTAGATGTCAGCCGTGGATAACTCTCGTGCCATCGTAATCGTTGAAGAAGCCAGAAAACACCGAGACAAAAAGACCATGCACACTGATTGGCATGCCATATAAAGCCGGTGGACGAGTAGAATCTTATCGATTTGACCCCAATATGCAAGAAGTGCACTAGCGGGCTGTATGCTTGGTTAAAAATTGTCAAGAGACATGGTCGAAGTTGAATGCTCACTTCGCTCGCTTCGAGCACGCTTGTCTACACCGCGTTCCAGAGCAGGACCACTGCGTTTCTTACTATCACGGCTAGCGCTATCTGAACGAGATGAGGACTTGACGCGGCTCCATGAGTCGAACGACATTTCTGTCTAGTGTTAGTCGAGGGAAGCACTCTAGATAAATGGGGACAACTTACGGGACCTGGCTCGTTTCTGGGTCGGCGGCGGTGTGGCTTCTTGCTTGGAAGCCACAGCAGCTTTAGCAGCCTTGCGGCTAGGAGTCGCAACAGGTTCGTCGATCTCGGTGAGGGCCTCCTCTTCATCCTCGTCGCCATTCTCTTGCTTCATACGCGCAATTTCCTCTTTGAAGAGAAGGCGGGGCTTGACGGACGAGCGCGTGATGCGACCATAAGTAGTAGAGCTGGACTGACCAAGGGCCTCCTCCTCATAGGCCTGCTTCTCGCCTTCCGAAGCTTCAGATGGAGGACCATCATGGAACTTGCGGAAGATTTTCTTTCCTTTGCTGTATAAAGTTAGACAGAGCGCATGAATTGGGAGGATCAAACATACAGTGAGAACACCATGCCTTCACCGCGAGCCGCGGCATCGAACAGCGACTTGGTGTGGGCATCCATTGAGCGAGGCTTCTGCGGGGCGGCTTTAGCCTTGCCTTTGCCTTTCTTCGTCACGAACGGATTGTCTTCCTCATCGTCGCGGGTGGGGACGCGTTCCTTGGAGTCGGTGTAGATCTCGATCTTCTCATCGCCCTCGTCAATTCGCTCAGCGAAGCTCTCGAGCGTAAACACGTCCAGAGTCTTGCGGGATTTGCGCGGTGTCGGCATGGCGTCTTCTACAGTGGCAGGACGGTTGGTAGCGAACAGCACACGGGCAGTAGAACGGAGCGATTCCTGAGATTTGAGAGCGCGCTTGCGGGGCGTCTCAGCTGGGGTGAGGAGCGACCCTTGAGGCGCCGCGGTGGCTAAGAAGCGTCGTGTGGCCGGCGTGGGAGCTGGGTGGTCCGAATCCGAGTCCGTTGCGCTTGCTGGGTGGTGTTGCAGCTGCCGCTGGGGTTGTTGTTGTTGCGAGCGACGCGTCGAGCGGGGCGACCGGAGCTTTGCTGGGGATGCAGGTGAGGATGGAGGTGAGAGGGTGTGGGCGGCAGTAGACGAGGGAGCCTTTCGCCTATGGTTGGTAGGAGTAACGTCCCGGGCTGTGCGCAGACGCGTCGGAGAGATGTGAGTTTGCGATTGCGAGTGCGACTGCTCGAGGGAATGGTGGGCTTGTGCCGCGACTCTGCGGGACCGGCGAGGTGAATATGGCTCATAGCTGTCGAATTTGGGGCCATGAATGGGAGCAGGCGGGGTGTGCACCCGTCGCGGGGGAGAAGGCGTCCTCTCCATGGTGAATGTCGCTCGGATAGAAGGCAGTCGTCCTGATACGTACGTGTCGAGGTGGTGGTAAGGGAGGGAGCGGTAATAGTGATAAATAGACCCAGACCAAAACAAGCCGAGATCGCGACGGCGCTACTGCAGATAGCCGAGCAGAGGCGAATTGAAGCAACAGTACGGAGTATGGGGATGGGAATAGCGTTGGATGTGGGGGGGATGTTATGGAGACGGAGACGAAGATGTAGACGGTAACGATGGCAGCGCGACGGCGGTGAGCAATCGGTGTGAGTTCTACGTCGTGAAGGAAGGAGGAGGTTGGTAACCAGCCATCTATTGATCGACTTGGCGGACGCGCCGGGGCCACAACAATAAACGCCCGACGTGCCCCCGCCATTCCATCGACGCATCCATCCATCTATGCCCGCACGGGAACGTCAATTGATGATCCCAAACAAACACGACAAACACGCCAAACACGTCACCGTCCACGTCGCACCCACACAAACTCAATTCACATTTGACATCTCCACGAGCGACTCAGACATGGACGACATGGATTTCTCCGACTCGGACTCGGACGCGCTTTTCGACACCCCCGCTGCGCGCAAGACCAAGCAGAAACCGACAGATGGTGGCCATGCGGGAGAGGGCGCTACTACTACTACTACAGACAAGCCGCCGCGCACGAAAGAGTCGCACTATAGCGCTGAAGAGGCCCGAGAGGCGGCGTTGCGCAGAGAGCTGGAGAGTGTGCGCAACGTGAACAAAGTAATTGAGGGCGTGGTAGACAGTCTGGAAAAGGCGAAGAACAACATGGATGTAAGCACATGGCACGCAGAAAACAAACATTCATATGTATATATGAGGTTGCTAAATACATGCAGACCGTCTCCCGCACCGTCCACAATGCCTCGACCCTGCTTCAAACATGGACGCGCATTCTCTCGCAGACAGAACACAACCAACGCTTGATCTTGAACCCGCAATGGCACGGAGCAACTCAAGATCTCGCCGACATTCAGGACGAAGAAGTCCAGCGGCAACACGCGGCAACACGCCGGGCAGCTGAAGAGCAGGCGAGAAAAGAGGCCGCCGTAAGGAAGGCAGAGGAGGACCGTAGGAAGGCTGAAGCTGCGCCCAAGGCTGGCACAAGAGGAAGGGGTCGGGGAGGAGCAAAACCGAGAGGCACTTCGGCATCAAGTTCAAGCTACGTGGGCGTAGGTGGACAGAGTGGAAGGGGACTCAATCGCAGTGCGTCAACGAGTGGGCGCGCAGGAAGCGGTATTGGACGAGGATTGCGTGGACGCGGAAGAGGACTTGGATAAGAATGTGACCAGCTTTTGCCTACAGAAGAACAAACACAACAGGTGATACCCCTCTCGTCTCCATCGAACACGCCTCGTCCACCCTCCATTGCCTGCTCGCCGCGGCTCAACAAAGTCCCTGGCTGGTGTTGTGATGCATCATCTCACTTGTCCTAATTATCTATCGGCTGAGAGGCTCAACTCGCCCTGCATCCGTTGTATTCGTACGAAGTTGCTTCTCGATGGCGGAACGGCTGCCAAACTGGGCAAGCTTCCTTTGCCCCGCCAGCCCCGCCATGGTTGTATTGCCTGTACCCACCAAGCTCACGATATCTACATCATGTCACGCTCCCTTTCTTGTTTCTGTCTGGCGTCCAATCCTGCATTCCCTCATATATAGTGTCTGCTGTGTCATTGGGCTTATTGCAATTCTTCCATTTATCTACCGACAACATGGAGGTTCCCACCGCAACATCCCTGCGCGACATCTACCCTGAAGATGCAGTTCCTGCCCAGGCCAAGCGATGGGAGAGGTTGCTGTCGCAATTCAAGGAGCTCTACGGCAAGCAGGCCGACTTTGTGGCGCGCAGCCCGGGCCGAGTCAACATCATCGGCGAGGTAACGACACCTTGACATTCGCGCTGGGAGGGATCAACAATTAATGGCCAGTAGCACATTGACTACTCCCTCTACGAGGTGCTTCCCATGGCTATCACCGCAGACTTTATCATGGCTGTAGCCGTGCGGCCAACCGACGAGAAGACGCGGATACGGATTGCTAGCACACAATCACAGAAGTTTCCCTCGCGAGAGTTCGAGATACCAGCTGAGGGAGACATACCGATCGATGCAACGGAGCATGAATGGTCCAATTACTTCAGGTCCGGGCTGCTTGGCGTCTCGAAGCTACTGTCTAAGAAGCAAGGCAAGCACTTTGTCTCGCGCGGCATGGACATCTTGTGCGAAGGCACCGTACCGAGTGGTGGAGGCTTGTCGAGTTCAGCCGCCTTTGTATGCACGAGCGCGTTGGCATCTCTCATTGCCAACGGCGAGACAAAGGTTGACAAGAAAGAGCTGTGCGAGCTGGCCATTGTTTCAGAGCGGGCTGTGGGTGTAAACTCAGGAGGGTGAGTTCACTCGAGGAGTGCTTTGAGACCAAAATTCACAAATGTTGTAGCATGGACCAGGCCGCTTCCGTCTTCTCACTCCGCGGTTCTGCACTCTACGTAACATTCAAGCCGGCGCTCGACTACACAACACTCGAAATTCCTCACACAGATCCCGAGATTACCTTCGTCACAGCCCAGAGCTTCGTCGCTGCTGACAAGCATGTCACTGCTCCTGTATGCTACAACCTCCGCGTAGTGGAGTGCACTTTAGCAGCAGTCTTCTTGGCTAAGGCATTTTCTCTGAAGAAAGAGCTTCCACAAGATTCGTCGCCTCTCGGCGTGAGTCTGCGTGGTTTCCACGACACGTACTTTGAGGAAAAGACCGGAATTGCGGATAATACCAAGACGTCGGTGCCGGATTTTGAGAAACAGTTGACCGAGCTCATCCGACTAACTGGCGACTACCTACCAAATGAGGATGGTTATTCGAGGTCTGAAATTTCTAGCCTCCTCGGCACGACCGAGGATGAACTGAACAAGCGATACATGTCAAAGTTCCCAGTTCGCGCGGAGAAGTTCCTTTTACGACAGCGCGCACTACACGTCTTCACCGAAGCCCTTCGCGTTCTCAAGTTCCGTCAGCTACTTGCGTCACCTCCAGGAGATGGGAAAGAGTTGCTCAAATCCCTTGGTGGTTTAATGAATGAGACTCAGGACTCGTGCAGGGATATCTACGACTGCAGCTGCCCCGAGCTCGACGAGCTGTGCGATATAGCTCGCAGTGCCGGAGCATGCGGGAGTAGGCTGACTGGCGCTGGATGGGGAGGCTGCAGTGTGCATCTCGTACCCAAAGACAAGGTTGATGCGGTCAAGAAAGCCTGGGAAGACAAGTACTACCGGAAGAAATTCCCCGACATGACGGCAGAGAAGCTCGAAGAAGCCATTGTTGCCAGCAAGCCCGGAAGCGGCAGCATGGTGTTCAAGGTTGTTGGGGACAGTGTGGTATAGATCTAAGTTAGATCTTAGAACAAGGTTTAAGAGTGTGGGATGGGTAGTATATGATACCAGCGGAAATTATTGGAAAAGGGGGACTGGTTCATGAGGTAGATGTCTTCTTAGTTTCCATGTCAATCCCTTTTTACCCTATCAGAACTCTCTACTCTGAATAAGTTCTCATTTGCCTTGTGACTTTGTATCAACATGTGTCCGTGCCCGATAGATGAAGTGAATGCAACACCGTCAATGCTGCTTCACAGATATATCTCATTCACTTACACGGCTGCTCGAACAAGAGACGCCAGACTTTCTGAGCATATAATTTCCGTCGTCACTCGTCTTCCGGGTTTTTCAGCCATGTTTTGTCGTCGACATCTCGACATTTCTAGCTAAAATACTCATGTCTGTTCTCCCGCATCTAAACAGCACCCTTCCCACCATCAATTCCCGACACGAACCAATAGCTCCAAAAAAATCACCCTCTGAGTTTGCTACACTCAATCTTCCTTCTCGCCGCCGACGCATCCCAGCCAATACCTATCCCCGACCTACCACGCCACGCTCCGCAAAGTATAGCTCCTTGTCGAAGCGTCCACAAATCTCCGACGACTCATTGCACACATCAAGCAGAGAGAGTGATGGGATCAGACCCTACAACGGCGCCATTACTCCTAACAATCGACACTCGAGCCGTCCTGCTACAAGCAGCGATTCACCCGCCTTCAGCGAAGACTCTATAGACAGACAGCTATGCTACCTGTTCAGCAGGAATGGCCAGCCTTCGGAATGGTCGCAAAGCACAGCCGTTCATTGGGTGTCTTCAAGACCAAATATTACGCCAATGACCGTTCATTCTCTTGAAGTTCAACCCGAGAACAGGGCAGTAGCGCAACGAGTTCGACCTGGTTCTTGCGAACCGTGGACCAGGATTTTCGCGGATGTATATCCGTGGTTGATTCTGGAGAGTGAAGAAGGAGGAAATGGTTTGCTGGGTTCTATGAACGATGATGGTTATATGGTTGCGAACAGGGAGTATGACAGTTTGTTTACGTCGGCCGATGCGGCAATTCCTTCTCTTCGGAGTGTTGGGGGGAGGGAGCTGGAGGGAAGCTGTTCTGGGCGTGATGGGTGGGGTTGTGATTTTTGTGGTGGGGAGTGCTTTTGTTTGGGGTGGAGTGGATGATTGGGGAGCTACAAGGGGAGATTACTATTAATGAGGTGATAATGGGAATAAAACCACATATTATACTCAACTTTTCAAATGAAAAAAGGGAGTGGGTAGATATGTACGGGATTGTGCGTGTAAAGCTGATGTATTCGTGATCGGTGGACTCTTTGGACCTCGAGAGCGACATCGCGTTAGCGTGTATTCGGATAGCAATTGCACTCAGGAGATGGGGAAAGTACGTTGGGGAATGAGGTAGTGTGGCAATATATTCTTCTTCTTTTCCTCCTTTGATCACACTCGATTGATCTTTTAATCACACCTCCTTTCGTGCATAATCAACACTGAACAGCGCCTTTCCTTACGTTCCGCTTCATCTCATCTCCTGCACTTGTTCTTCTTCGTCAGAACAGTGAACAACTAAGCTCTGTCGATAAAGAAAAACCTCCTCAGCTCCACCTTGAATATGCGTTCAAGTGGGGGTTACTTCCTCAGAGTACCTCAGTATCTAACATTCTTCGCTATCGTCCTCGATACTATCTTTGCTACGATCGTATCAGCTTCTTTTATTCGTCCTTGGAAACATACAGCACTGAAATCGCTTCACATGACAGCCTTCATATATGTCGTCAGACTAATCACGGTGTTTTACGCTCTTGAACGTCCATCTGTTCTGATTGAACAGCGCCGAGCATATCGAGTACCGGAGGGCCGCATGATTTCTGCCTCGCTCTACTCTCTTTTGTGGTTCATCACATACCACATCCACTCAAACACGCACGCTCTTTACTGTTCCTGTAATTCCAGAACTCTTGTATTAGCTACGACTCTCAACGCCGTAGCTAGTATCTTGTCATCACAACCCATTGCCTGCTTGCAGAGGCTTTCAAATTTTCTCTCCTCGCACTTCTCACACACCAAGGGCACGAAAACGAGATTATATGCAATCTGCATGTTTTTCGTGAACTTGAGCATACGAGCCACCATATTGCGACTAGTCGACAGCGTTGTCGAAAAAATCGATGGAACGAAACAAACTGGTCAGAACAAGTTCTCATGGCAAGATGTAGTTACCCTCGTCGCGATCATCGAGATGCCATACGATATGATTCTCGATCACACCTGTCATTGGCCGAGTCTCAATAAATGCTCTGGGCTCTCCAAGGGGGCTCTCCTCGCTTCATTTACGCATGCCTGCAACTTCTTTGTTGATATTCGTGTTGGGGCAAATCGCCTTCTCAGAATTGTCAAGACTCAATTGACAGTAATCGATAGTGATCATGCGCAGGACCGAATATTCAAAGGAGGAGGGGTTTTTGTCGAAGATGGACGCTTTTCATACGATGGTACGAGTCCAGTCAATAATATCAAGTTCGAAGTCAGTTCGTGCTCGACTGTAGCCTTGGTGGGACTGTCTGAAAGTGAGAAAACGAAAACGTACAACAAGCTCCTATTTCGCGGTTACTATGTCATGGAGGGAGACATTCATGTTGATTGTCAGGACCAGGGCGGTCACAGCCATGCGAGTGACGACAATTCAATTCCCGACATCACTCAGGTTGATGGCGCGGGTGAAAGCAAAGAGGCCGAGGAATTCAGCAAACAGACAAATGGCTCCAGCCCTACCCGTAGGGGAATAAGAAAGAAAATGTACGAATTGAAGAAAAAGTTTGGGGGCAACAAGAAAAAGCATGATAAAGGCGAAGGTCAGGAAGCTGACGACGGTGATAACGATATCTCACCAATGCGCACCTTATCTCCTAGGGCCACTGAAGCAACTTTACCAGCTGCTACCCCTCGCTCATCAAAGAATCGTAAGAAAGCAGGGATCTTGAAGGAAAGCTCGATTAGTGCGCCGATGGCTTCTGCGCCTGTCAAAACCGAGGAGCAGTCCTCTAGAGTTCGCAATGATTCTACACAGCTTGGTGGCACTTCACTTCTTTCGCCTGTACGCTCGACATCCAATGTCATTGAGCTTGAGAGAAGAGCTTTGATGTCCCAATCACCGGGAAGGAAGGCCGCGTTGGGTAGTCATCCACCAGCTGAGCAGGACTGGACTGTGGAAGAACCAAGCACTCAACGTGCACCTGAGTCATGTGTTTCGAGCAATACAAACGACAACAGCAGGGGCGCATAGTCTTGTGTGTGGGTGCATGTTTTATACATGATTGATGATGTGTGAGTAAGGATCAAGCGGGATGTTCACATCCTTTTCTCTAGTGCCTATGGAGCGGTTCTCATTAATGGACTCTTCGGAGTACTTCGCACCATATCTATGATGATTAAGACGCGAAAGTCTAGCCTCGTAGTTTCTACAAGGCATTTTAGTTGAACAGTATGATAATGAAAGTTAATATACTGTTATTCATGCCTTTATCGCCTCCATTTCTTGAGATCCACACAGCTCGAGCATACTCACTCATAGCCACAGCTGACATTCATAAGGTATGGGCATATCCACCCTGCCCAGCCAGGCCTTCCAAACCCGCCCAAAAGAAAAGAAAAGCTCCTAAACACCCTTCAAACAACAACATCAACCACCTTCCTCTCCTCCCTCCTAAACTCCACCCACCCATCCTCCTCCACCCCAATAATCTTCCCATCAACACAAATCCTCCTCCACCTCCCCTCCCCCTCCAACCCCTTAAACTCAACCTTCAACCCCTCAACATCCTCATACGTCACCCCCTCCTCCCCCACATGCTTCCCTCCCTGATACGCCAACCCCATAATCCGCATTACCTCGTCCCCACCCCTCGGCCCAAAATGCACAACCCGCATCGACCCATCCAACGGCTTCGTCGCCGGCGAAATACAAAACTTCTCTTCGAGATGCGAAACAAGCGTCACAAGCGTATACATATGCGCATGCGACCCAGGCGACAAAAGCGTCCACACATTGTCCTTTAGAAAAGATACGTGTGCCCTGTACGCATGAGGCGGAGAGCCATCGCTCGGATACAGGGCCTCGTTCGCTGCCATCTTGAAGCGTTCCACGCCGAACTTGCGGTAGGCAGGTGTGTCGCTGTCGGCGACGAGGGTGGCGTGGAGGCCCCAGCTGCCTACTACGGCGCCACGGAGGGTGGGGTGGCTAGTCGTGGGGTCTTGCGGTAGGTTTTGCTCTTGTTGCGATTCGTTGATTAGGAGGCGGGCGCCGGGGGAGAAGGTGGCGGTAAAGGTGGGGAGGGGGGTTGTGGTTTGGGAGAGGAGGGCGCGGAGGCCCCATGGGTTTGGGGGTTTTTTTGTGGAGTGGAAGAGGGCGTTTGCGGTGCCGAGGGGGAGGAGGAGGAGGGATGGAGGGTGGTATTGGGGGGACTGGGGGTGAGTGAGGAGGGTGTTTAGGATGTCGAGGGGAGCGCCGTCGCCTGAGAGGAGGATAATGCGGAGGGGGATGCCGGCTTTGGCGGTGGGGAGGAAGATGTCCGAGGTTAGTTCTGTTATTGTTTCCGAGGAGGTGGTGTGGTGGGTTAGAAAGTTGGTGTGGCGTTTTGGGAAGACGGTTTTGATGAGTGGGAGGAGGATGGTGGTGTAGAAGGTGGTGGCTTGTTTTGTGCCAGATTCGGTGGAGATGATGATGTGTGTTTCTATGTCGCTTGTTGGGGGTGGGGTGGCCGTGGGTGAAAGGTCGCCTTGGAGTATTTGGAGGGTGGGGGGGTCGTCTGAGGTATAGGTAAGGTAGAGTATGGTGGAGGGAGAGGAGGGAGAGTCTGGTGTTGGTATGGAGGCTATGAAGTCCTTGGCGGGAATGGTGTGTTGTTCGCCAGTGGTGGCTTTGAAGACGATGGTTTCGGGGGATTCGGCCATGTCGTGTGTGTATATGCTATTTGGTATGAAGCTTTTGTCTTGAAAGCCTTAGTTATATCGGTATGTTCCTTGATTCGTTTGAAGAGAGCTTTTGTGACGCCAAGTACCTCAATCTATGGCGGTGCAAGTGACGTTTAGATGATCGTTGCGGGTACGAAGTAAACTTTCTCGCAATGTTTCACGTAGAGATGGACTTCGTATAGTCGTTATGTTATTTGAAACGTGACCTGGAATAAGACGGCTAGAGGGCTAGGGTATTTGTAAAGAGGATTCTTGGAAGACGATCGATCTCACTCAGATTGTCACCAAATGATGATAGGCTCGATGTACGACGCTAAACCATAAACAGCTTTGGAGCTTACCGTCCGCAAGACAAATACATAAAGCCATTCATACACACCCCTCCCCCCTCATTACCAACTTCGAAAGCCTTCCTAATTGAGAAGCTAATTCGCGCACATATTATACACGGTAGTAAGCCTCAGCACTTTACATAGATATATAGATACACGGAACATACACCAACTCCAACACAGCGGGCCCGAGTCGTTGCGAGTGAGCAGCTTTACGTCATCCAAATTCCACTTGGCAGGCTCATGAACTCAGGCAGCCGGATTAGAGCCATCTAGCAGCCAGCGCAAAGCAAAAGGCAACATCACTCAGCAATTCCAAATTCCAGCTTACCGTTCGCTGTCAGCGCTGCCGTCGACTTTCCAGCCGCCATCTCCCCCACCGACAATCCTCTTCCGCGACACCCCGATCGGCTCAATATAAACGAGAACTGCACTGGCGCCGACACCATAGACCACCACCCTCACATGCGCAACCTCTCCCACCACACAACACCCCCCCATCATCCCCATCGCCCGTCCCACCACCACCGCCCATCGCGCCCAAAGATCTCGCAATGAACGGCTTCGTAATCTTCCTCCTCGTCCTCATTTTCCTAGCCCTCGGCGGCTACGGGGGCTGGGTAATTTTCTCGCGAATGCAAGCCCGCAAACTAGGCCTCCCACCCCCATCCCTCAATCCATTCTCCAAGTCGCCATCGTCGGCAGACTCAAACTATCCCGGCCCCGCCCCCGTCGGCATCAAAGGCTGGATCGACGTCCAGATCTACAAGTTCAAGAACCGCAACAACCGGTCTGCGGCGGGCGCATACGAAGAGCCTTCTGGCGCATACAATGGCGCTGCGAGGGGTCGCGGGGCGGGCAGTCGCTTGGATCCCGACGAGGCGTGGGATGCGCGCGTTGGCAACGAAACGTATTATGAAGAGCAGGAGTTGGGGTTGCAGGAACCGGCGCATGGGAGGGGTGGACATGCGAGCGCGAATCCGTTTGAGACCACGCCGTATGGGGCGCCGTCATCCGGGTTCGTGGAGCCTGAGAGGGGACGTAGCAGGACGCGGGAGTATGATGATGGGAGTGATGGGAGGAGTGCGTTGCGGAATCCCTTTGGGGATGATAATGCGGCGAGCTTGAGGGGCGTGAGTCCCAGGCCTTTGGATCATGGCGTGGATACAAGTTATGGGGGCGGAGGTGTAGGTGTGAGTGCGGGGACAGGAGCTCATGTGCCGCAGGGACAGAAGAAGAACGTGAGTCCAACGGGGAGCCGGAAAAGTCTGTTCAGGGAGGATATCTGAGGAGGGAACTGTAGGGATGATTTAGAAGTGGAAGCGAAGGTGGTGTGGCTTTGTGCCGTTTCGAGGCGTTCATATGGCTGCCATGCTGGTAGTTGAAGGGTTTTTTCTTTACTGTTACCCCATTCCACTTTTTTCAGCGGGTGTATATTCAGGGACGTGGAAAGATAGTCTCTATGTATCGATTGGCCCTGTAGAGAGAGAGAGAGAGAGGTATACTCGAGTCTCACTCTTAATGTAAAGCTCATTGTACAAGAAAGAGGGCTTCGTGTTTGGATCCTGTGCCATAGAGGGTATAAGACCGCCATGCGCAGACATGGAGGACATGACTATCCACATTCATACGTAGGGGAAATGGCAATAAAGATATCCATGCTAATGCAAACGGGGTTCAGTGATTAAAAGCACATTCATGCAAGAGTTTTTCAGCCTCGGCAGCCAGGCGAAGGCCTGCAATCTCATCATCCTTCACTTCTGCGTCGAAGAAGTCATACCTTCAGTTTCCCGATTGAGCAAATCGAAAACATTAAAGCCCCGTTCCGCTTCCGCTTCCGCCCCAATCTTCTTGCTCGCCTTCCTCTCGGCTTTTCGCTGTTCCTTCTTCATCTGCTTGTTCGACATCTTTTCGCTAGGTGCTTCGATCTGAGCGGATTCATAGATATCCTCGAGCAGCCCTCTCAACAGCTTCTCATCAGCACAGGCCTTCTTTGCCTGTCCTGGGACAAGGAAAATATCCGCAATTGGCGGCATATCCACAAGATATCTGTTCAAAGTGTCCATGTGCTGACGAGGCTCTGCCGAGGAATACTGATTCCGATATAGCCACATGTCAACGCTTTGGTTGAGGATGCGCAGTGAGTACAAGGCGGCGTGTAGACAAGCCGTGATGCGAACAAACTCCCAGCTATTGTCGAAGTTGCCTGTGAGAACATCGATCACCGAAGATATTTTGGGTACTTTTGGAAGCTCTAGCAAGACGAGATTCGCAGCAATGAGTGGCCAGGTGAGATTTCCGGACACTTGTCTGGCGGTCATCCACTGAATCCACTTGCTGATGTTGCCTGCCATTTCCGCAGCCGCAGCAGCCATTTCGTCTGGCTTGTACAGCTTGACTTGATGCACCGAGACTGCTTCCGCTTTGCGTCTGTATTCTCTGACGGTGTGACGATGCTTCTCCTTCAACAATCCAAAGAATGAGGGCGGAGAAGCCAACTCGGTGAAAAGAGAGTAGGCCAAGAGCCGTAGATCGTGGCCTATATTCCATGCCGACGCTGCGTTCGGATCCTCGACCAAGAGCGGGAGATATAAGACTGGAGTCGTAATCTCGTCTATGATCTGATTGAAAAATTCTGAAAACCTATTGTCGAGATATTGGGGTACTATTCGCAATTGGCCCCGAGGGTCTGGCTCGTACTCCTCAGGCCGTTCATAACGCGAACTAAAGCCACGGTAATCGCGAGAATCCACATCGACACTTTTGGCACATTCCACCAGCGCGTTGAACATCAGATGCTTGTCAGACGTTAGACAATACGCAAAAGGAACAAGACTTGGTAGTCCAAGTGACTGGGCTATTTGAACGGGTGAATATCCGTTGAACTTAGGCTCCGGCCAGAGTTCAACATTGTCGAAGAATATGATTCGACAGTCGGCATGGTAATCGTACAAAAGTAGGTCAGAGTCGTTACTGAAGATGACTGAACAGAATGCATCGTGGGCATATGGCAGACACCAGTCATCTGCCTCCCCTGGTACAAGGTAAGTTGCTGAGGCGTACTCACTATCGCTCAACGCTTCTCTCAAGGCAGGAGCAAGGAGCGAATGCGAAATGGGTCCCAACGATAGAGGAAGAGGGCAGGCGGCATTGGGATATTGAGTTCTGAGCAGCCTCACACGCGAATTGTTATGATTAAGCCTAGCGAGCCGCTCGTCTACTTTTGTTGCTGGAAGTGCACCATCGAACAGTATGGCTGTCCTACATACACAGCATCAGTAACAATCAGCGATGTAACTCAACCGAAGCCGCGTCATGCATGCATTCCGCGTGCTCGCTACACTACAATATGTAATATCGCAGCCGCGCGACTGCATGCATGCAGCAGATCTTCTCGCCAACAGAAGAGACGGCAGGGTACCAAGGCCAATAATAAATCACAGTTGAGAAGATGCTTCCGAAATATACTACTTGGCCGACTTTCAATGGCTTGCTTTCCCTAGCGTTTTGATGCCAAAAGCTGATGATGCGTGACGAGATTTTATCGACACACGAGAAAGAAAAATACTTTGCGAGGGAGGGAGGGATGAGTTGGTCACTCACACCTTGATATTAAGATCCTCCAGGGCCTTTAGCCAACGGAGAGCTTGACGGTTGATCTCCGCATAAGATGGAACACGCGCCTGACTGTTATCCGCGATGGCGAGTTTTTGGGCATGGTATGCCAACGATGGACCATCCACTATGGCATTGTATCCAGAAAGATCGCCGGCCGCAATTCGGGTACAATAAGGTTCCAAGCGGCGAGCGAGGCCAGCGATGCCCATATTGAGTGGATGTTGGTAACTATCAATTCGGGGACGGCAAAGCAACGATAGGACAGAGTTTCAGGTGGCTGAAAAGACGGCTAGTGGGTGGATATGAGGGTCGAGGAAGGACTGGTCCCAAGCTGTATATGTAAATGAAGTCACCCGCGCGTTGAGGTCGGACAGATCTATGCCCTTGTGATGTGCGAGGCGTGGTATCAGCCGTTGACACCAATAGACAGATGTCGGGCCGAGCCAGACTGACAGATGAACAGCAGGTATCCGCACTCCGTAAATACTTCGTAGTTCCGGGACGACTTCATCAACGTCGTCGTCGTAGTGCAGGCGGTCAATCCCCTGTCGACGGTCTGGACGCCCCAAAGCTGGTCGTGCTGGTGTTGTTGGGAACACGGGTTCCTTTTTCGCCCTCTGTTCCCTTTTTCCCTTTTTTTTCCTGTTACTTTTCGGCGATGATCCTCAACAGAGGGCAAATCAACAAGCAAAGAAGAGCCGGTGGCGGTGTCCGTACGGCCAATGCGTCATTCCGCTGTATTGGAGTGCTTGTAATTGGGGGTGCGGGTGGTGGGGGGAAAGCTGCCCCTCCACCCTCATCGTGTGTTGCTCGCTGTTCGCTGCTGTCAAAAAGTCGTCGATAGATAGCTGCCAGGCCATCTATTTACTCCTCAATTTCCCCCCTCCCCCTCCCCCACAACATCCTCAAACCTAAATACATTGCACCATCCACCATGAGCGTCCGAACCGTCTCTCTCAAGCCCTTTACTGACCAAAAGCCCGGCACGTAAGTACTTTTTTTTGCCCTAGTACGTACTGTACGGCTGCAGAGCGGCGTCGCCGTGCCTCTTATTATTGCCTGCAACTACTCTATATTGCTATCCAACCACAATTCCTCCATGTCCTGTTTGCATCTCATGGCTTCAAATTCCGCCTGCGAGTTTCCTTCCTCATCTGCCTTGGACGATGGCTAATTCGTGGTTTCGCACTAGTTCTGGCCTGCGCAAGAAGGTCAAGGTCTTCCAACAGGAGAACTACTCGGAGGCGTTCGTTGCCAGCATTCTACAGTCGATTCCTGAAGGTGCCGAGGGTTCCTTCCTCGTTGTCGGTGGAGATGGACGGTACTGGAATCCCGAGGTCACTCAATTGATCGCCAAAATCGGTGCAGCATACGGCGTCAAGAAGCTTTTGATCGGCCAGAATGGAATCATGAGCACACCAGCTGCCAGTCACATCATCCGGATACGAAAGGCGACTGGTGGTATTCTGCTCACTGCTAGCCACAATCCTGGAGGTACGCTGCACCACCCCACGAACAACTCAGTCTGTACTGATCAGGGTAGGTCCGGACGAGGACTTTGGCATGAAGTACAATCTCTCGAACGGTGCTCCAGCTCCCGAGAGCGTCACGAACAAGATTTTCGAGGCTTCCAAGAACCTCACCTCTTACAAGATCGCCGACATCCCCGATGTTGACTTGTCTACGGTTGGCACAAAGACATATGGCCCTCTCGAGGTCGAGATCGTCCACTCCACTGAGGACTACCTCAAGATGCTCAAGGATATCTTTGACTTTGACCTCATCAAGTCATTCCTCAAGAAGCACCCCGACTTCAAGGTGCTGTTCGACGGTCTCAGCGGTGTCACTGGCTCGTACGGTGTCGACATTTTTGAGAAGGAGCTTGGCATCCCCAACAGCACCCAAAACTGTACGTGGGAATTTTTGTGTCTTGGATCGAGCCGGAGTGGATATGATTGATTCTATGTATGAGTTTTGCTGACCTTGGTTCCCCCTTTAGGCGTCCCCAAACCTGATTTCGGTGGCCACCACCCCGACCCCAACCTGGTATACGCAAAGTCGCTTGTCGACGCTGTCGACAAGGATGGAATCCATTTTGGCGCTGCCAGTGATGGTGACGGTGACCGAAACATGATCTACGGCGCCAACTCATTCGTCTCTCCCGGAGACAGCTTGGCCATCATTGCCCACCACGCCGAACTCATCCCTTGGTTCAAGAAGCAGGGTATCTACGGTTTAGCCAGAAGCATGCCCACATCTGGTGCTATCGACTTGGTGGCAAAGAAGAAGGGAGTCCAGTCATACGAGGTTCCTACTGGCTGGAAGTTCTTCTGCGGTCTCTTCGATGCAGACAAGATGAACATCTGTGGCGAAGAGAGTTTTGGAACTGGCAGCAACCATATCCGCGAGAAGGACGGACTATGGGCCGTTGTCGCATGGCTCAACATCCTTGCCGGCGTCGGAGAGCAGACTGGCACCACACCTAGCATTGCCTCCATCCAGAAGGACTTCTGGAAGACGTACGGCCGCACTTTCTTCACCCGATACGACTACGAGGGTGTCGATTCGGACGGTGCCAACAAGGTCGTCGCCAACATGAAGGAGCTGATTACGACTAAGAAGGACGAGTTCGTCGGCTCGACGGTCTCTGGCCGCAAGGTTCTTGAAGCCGATGACTTCTCCTACACCGACCTTGACGGCAGCGTCAGCAAGAACCAGGGTATCTTTGTCAAGTTCGATGATGGCAGCCGTATCGTCGTCCGCCTATCTGGTACCGGCAGCAGCGGGGCCACTATTCGTCTCTACGTCGAGAGGCACGAGTCAGACGAGTCCAAGTACGACCTTGACGCACAGGAATACCTGAAGGACAATGTGAAGCTGGCTACTGACCTGCTCAAGCTTCAGGAGTACGTTGGCCGCACCGAGCCGGACGTCAAGACGTAAGCAATGGACAGGACTTTATGCATGGTGCCCTTGTACATTGTGGACATTGATGAGACATTGCAGCGTTGGTGAATGGATGCATGGCAGGGCCAGTTGAAAAGCTCAAGCTATACGGAGTAGTTACTCAATAGACTTCACACCTTTCCAAGATGGGCGAGCTTGTTGATAATGTGATGATAGTAGTGACGCCACAGCACCGCCACAGATGCACCGCCACAACACTTGGTATGCACCTCTTGTCAGGCACCGTCTGCTGTCTTGAATCTCTCTCTAGGTTGCGCCTCCGCATGACAGATTGGTCGACATGCTCACATGGTTAATCAATGAATCAATGCATCTTCACACAGCAAGACACGTAGCGGTCACTCAAAGACACTTGCCGCGTCCTACTTGCCATTAATGTTGTACATATTGCGCACACGATCGCGATGACGTTTTGGCTAAGCCACCCACCCTTTGAAGGGCCCACGGACATCACTGGAACTATGAAGACTGCACTCTCGGGCCTACAAACAAAACTAAACCCCACACTTCCTCTGCATTCGTCGCCCCCGCACAATATTTACTCCCTCTTGCCCAGCCTCTTTTTCCTACACCCACAGACACTTCTTATTCAGCAAACATGAGCGCCTCTGCAAAAGAAGGGTCCGCCGTGCCACCCAAGGCGAAGGGCTCGTGGACGAGCTTCCTCAAGGCATGTTGTCCTGGCCCCACGTACAATCCTGTGAAGAAGTGGCAGATGGGCTGACAAACTCATGTGTGAAGTCTATCGCGAGCTTCAACGGCGACCTTTCTTCTATGACCGCCCCCGCTTTCATCCTTTCCACTACATCTCTCGTCGAGTTCTCGTCCTACTGGACCGAACACCCCTCGGTTTTCGTTGCACCCGCTGCCGAGAAGGACCCCGCGAAGCGCTGTCTGCTGGTCTTGAAGTGGTTCTTGAGCACCCTGAAGCAGCAGTATGCCAGTCGAAGCGAGAAGTTGGGTAGCGAGAAGAAACCTTTGAACCCCTTTTTGGGAGAACTGTTCCTGGGCAAGTGGGTGGATGAGGCGGGTGAAACACACTTGGTGAGCGAACAAGTCAGGTATGTTATCAACCTGCTCATTCCTAGCGCCATTCGTGAAAATGTAGCATTGTTGGGGGTGGGAACAGGAGCTGACAATGAGGTCCAGTCATCATCCCCCGGTCACGGCATACTCCATATGGAACGACAAGGCCGGCATACGACTGCAAGGATACAATGCCCAAAAGGCATCGTTCTCTCGCACCATCAACGTGAAGGTATGCAGCCCGTCGATCTTTCACAGTAAAACTCTAATAATTGCAGCAAATTGGCCACGCCCTACTCCACATCGACGAATACGATGAGGACTACTTCATCACACTCCCCTCGCTGCACATCGAAGGTCTGATCAGCGGATCACCCTTTGTCGAGCTGAACAGCCAGTCGTACATCCAGTCCTCGAGCGGATATACAGCCAAGATCGACTACAGTGGTCGCGGGTGGCTGAGCGGGAAATCGAACACTTTCTCTGCGGTCTTGTATCCTGAAAATAAGAAGAACGAAATCATTTACACAGTTGATGGGCAGTGGAATAACGGATTCACTATCAAGGATGGCAAGGGCAAAGAGGTACATGGTGTTCTCTTAAAGGGGATTCCTTGGACTATATGCTAATGTACCGTGTAGGTCATTGATACCTACGACCCTGTCAAAACACCCACCACCCCTCTCACTATTGCCTCCGTCTCTTCACAAGACGACTTCGAATCACGTCGCGCCTGGGAAAAAGTTGCAACAGCCATCAAAGCCGGTGACATGGACACCACTTCAATACAAAAGTCAATCATTGAGAATCGCCAGCGCGCAATGCGCAAACAAGAAAAGGAAGAAGGGCGCGAATGGGAACGCCGTTTCTTCACCAGAGTAGAACAAACTCCTGCTACTTTGGAAAATTTGGTAGCGAAGCTGGGCGAATCATTGAATGAGGGGCAGACTAATGGTATTTGGGTGTTTGATCAGAAGAAGGCCACGGATGCAAAGAGTCCGTATCATCCCGATGTCACACCACCAATTTATGAGGAGGTGACCGTGGCAGCGGCTCCGTCGTGAGTGATAGAAGGCGGTTGCCTAGAGAGGATCCTTGATTGGGATTGTGCACTGCAGGGCGTCGGGTGGTACCAATCACCCTGTGGAATATTTGGGATGAGGTGGTATGGTTATGAAGAAAGAGGACTGGTACTTTCGGAAGATGGACGAATGATTCACGATTGGGAATACGTTGACGTTGACTGCGGACGAGTAAATGCATAAGGGAGGCATAACGTGGTTTCATTCTTAATACACATCCCTACCGCTCTCTAGATCTTCTAATACCAATTTTCCTTGACCCTCTAACCCACTCATCTCATCCTGTCCCATCTCGTGTTCAACCCAAGCTACAGCTTCCGCCTCACCAAACCCCTAAAGAAATCAAAGCTATTACTATCACTCTGCAACGCCACCATCTTCCCAGTCGGCCTGTCCTCCCACCCCAACTCCTCCGCAAGCAACAACCCCCAATCCCTCGTAATCCCCCTAATCCTCGCCCTCACCCCACTCACCTCCTCCGTCTCCAAGCTCACAACCTGCCCCTCATGCAACCAACTTTCATAATACCCCCCCTCCATCTCCCTACTCCACCCCAGCCGACAGAAATCCCTATACAACGATTCCAAGCAGGCGAGTATGGACGCAAGTAATTTCTCATGCGTGAGCGGTTTCAACGGAGGCGAGGTCAGAGAGGGAATCAGGCTATTGAGAGAGGTAGTGGGAAGCGGATTAGACAGATTAAGCCCGATGCCCAAGACGATAGAGTACGAAGTACCCGTGTAGGAAGAATTAACAAGGATACCTCCGATTTTGACGAGCGGGTTGCTAGGGGATCCAGGTAGCTGGACGTAGATATCGTTGGGCCATTTGAGCTTGATATCGAGTTGTTCGTAGCCTGGAGCGTAGGTTTTTACGCCTCGGACGATGGCTAGGGCGGCTATGTATTGGATGAAGATGATAGGGGCGGGCTGGGTTAGCGTGAAGGGGTGGTGGATTACAGTGCTGAACATTAGGGCACCTGGGGGGGCAATCCAGACGTTTGAGCCGCGGCCCCGGGCGGCGGTTTGGGTGGTTGCGGTTAGGGTGAAGCCGGTTGGGAGGGTGCGGAGGAGGGTAGGGTTTTTTTCTAGGAGCGTGTTGGTGGAGGTTGTTGCTGGGGTGTAGAGGAGGTGCTGGCCGAAGGTGGAGGCGTGGTTGGTGGCTTTGGTGTGGTGGTGAGCTAGGTTCATGTAGTAGGTTTCGTGGTTGAAGGAGGGAGTTTCGTCTGGGGTGGGGTGTGTGGTGGTATGGGGAGTTATGGGTTTAATTAGTTTGGTGGGGTTTAGGAGGGCGTTGGAGGGGGCGGTTGCGGTGTAGGCTATTAGGTCGCGGATTTGGGCTTCTGGGGTTCTTGGTGTTTTGTCATTTTCGGTTCCTGTGGTGGTTTCGTCTTGGTTTGGTGAGTAGGGTGAGGTGTCCGTTTCTTTTCCTGCAAGAACGGCGGGAAGCACGTCTCCCACTTTTTCAATCGCCTTCTTGAGCCCCTGAACTCCCCAGACACTTCCCTTCTTTTCCAAGCGGAAAACATCATTGGCCCCCTGAATATAGTCTTCTCCGTCAACTACAGTAATGATTTCGTTCCACGAATTGACGAGGTTGGCAACGTCTGTTGGCGAATGAGCCGAGAGATGTAAGCGGGAGAGGGATGGTACCGCTTGTTCCTCCTCATTGACCTTGAGGCCTAGCTTCTGAAGAACGAGACGTATGAAATAGACGCGTGTAGCATCAGTAGCGGTAATAGCATCGATAGTTGATGAATAATTGGGGAGTTTGTGAGATTTGGTGAGGTTCTGTGGTGCGAATCTGGGAGGGGGTCAACGATTGGGAACAGAGTAGGGAGGGGGGAGCTTACTCGGGATGGGGTCCCGTAAGAACGGCGTGGCCTTCACCTATCTTGCGGTAGACGACCGCTGCTTTGACTTCTCCTGAATCGACGTGGAGATCCTCCGTATAACTGGCTAGAACCTGAACTCCACGGCTTTCAAGTTTCTTCGCGTCTACGAAGACACCACCGCCATTATAATAGCTCTTGAAACTATCTCCCATGTTGGTATTCACGTTGTCAAAAGCACTTGTCTCGATCCTGACATCCGCCGCCCTCGCCCCAGCCTCACTGTGATACACAAACCCTTCAAAAGCCAGACCCCTACAAACACCAGGAAAGAAGCCCAACTCCCTTTCTCCTATGACACCCATCTTTGGGTCATCAACCTCAAATTCGCACTTCTGACTTCCATAGTAACCTCCAGCGCAAAAGCCCAAGTACGAACCGCCGCTATTTACGTAGCGACTAATGCGGCGATTGCCTTCGCCGTTGAGCGTACGGCAATAACCTAGATCAGCACCTCCCGGGAAAACAAGCAATGCGCAGGAAGACTGCCATGGCTCCTTGATGATGAGGTCGCCTTTGACGGAGATAACGGCGTATGCTGGGGATAGTAGGCGTCGAAGAGTGTACAAGCAATGGCGGACAGACTCCGTTGTGCTTCCATCACCTTCCCACCATCAGTACACACCATCTTGTAATAAAAGAACTCATACCTGCATATACCAAAACATTCATCCTTTTCGTCGCCATTGCGTTCGTCAATCTGTCTCTCGGCGCCGATTCCTTCCGAGCTTGATCCGAACCTCACCTCTCACTCACACGACCTGTCAGTCCACCAACAACAACTCTTTCGCACCGTAAAACAATGTCAAACACCGCAGAAAATGCCGCTGCAGCTTCCAAGGTTGTGGATGACGATGAACCAGATGAGTGGTGCGCGCAATTGATGCCTTTGTTTGCTTTCGGAGAGCGGGGGGACTGATGACGACTTTTGTAGGGACAAGAGGATCTTCAGCACGGGCTGCGCCGGTATGTTTCCCGTGATTTCGAGGGTTGAAGGGCTGATTCAAGGGTAGACGAGAATATGAAGTTGACGGATTGTTACTATGAGAAGAAGGATTGGCGAGCGTGCAAGAAAGAGGTGAGTTTGAGTCGAGGTGTGAGGTCACCATTCGATTTGGCAACCGAGGAGGTGCCGAGGCTCAACATGTTTGACTTCAACATTTGTGAGAAAGAAGATGCTGATTGTGATTTCTTTTTTTTAGATGGAGATTTTTCGAGCGTGTTGGAAACGGCAGGGGAATGATAAGAGGACCGATACCAAGGACGTGTGATTGCTGCGACCGTGTACCAAGATGTGTAGTAATACTGTAGCACTACCTAATGTATACCATGTATATCGAAGAACGCAATGAGAACGACCTCGTCGTCAAGGTTTCTTAATCTCTTGTGCCCCATTGGCTGTTTTGATTTTTGACATGATCCGTCGAAGATTACGCTACAAGTCTCAGCTTACACATCAGCGGCTTCTTCTCCCACAGTATATACACTTTCTGATTCTCCCAATCCTCGCTCTCTGGACAGAGCTGGAGATCGAATTCGTAAAGGAGTTTGGTCATGATGAGACGCATCTCGTGGTAGGCCATGCTGCAACTATGGTCAGTCTCTTCTTGACCACACTTGGAAAGATGTCTACTTACTTCTTCCCTATGCAATCTCTCGAGCCGAATGAAAATGGCTGTAGGCAAGCCTTCCGATCTCCGTCAAATCTTTTGTCACCCAGCCATCGCTCGGGAACAAATGACGTTGGATCTTTGAAGTTGCGTTCGGACATGTACATGACATAGTGCGGGATGCCCACTGTCAACTATCGGCACATATTCCTGTCAGTCTAGCACTGTTGAATATGTAGGGAACGGACTTACCCCTGGGGCAATGTATTCACCACAAATCGTCGAGCCCTCCAGTGGCGTCGATCTCGGTAGGGCCATCGCAACGGGTGGGTGCATACGCAGTGCTTCCTTGATACAAGCGTTGAGATAAGGAAGCTGAGCCACAGCATCAATTCCCATTTCCTGAGGACTTGAAAACGACTCGCGGATCTCTTTGGTCAGCTTCTGCATCGCGTCGGCATTGACAAGCAATCGATATGTCAGGCCAGAAAGCAGTGTCGCCGTCGTCTCTGTTCCAGCCACCATGAACACACCGGCATTCGCATTCATCTCAGGACGACTCAAAACCTTTCCTTCTGGTTGGCTTAACACCAGATCCCAAAGATCAACGCCCTCTCCACTACGTCCCTTGTCCAATCTTTTGGCAACCCGCTCCCGCGCATACTCTTGATGAACCATCCTCTTCTTTATCAAAGATGGGGGAATCAGTATGCCCATGATGGCTTTCAAAATCGGGTAGTAGCTGAAAATACTCAAACGACTCCCAACCTTAACAAGCCCAAAGATGGCACTAACCCACGATGCGTATTCAGCCCGGTTCAACATCTGCAAGGGCTCTCCAAATGTCAAGTCACCCATGATGTCGAATGTAGTGAAGTTAAACATCTTCACCATATCGAATTGGCGCTGAGGATCCTCTTTGATACCAGCGCCTAATTTATCCATAAGCAAAGTGACATACTTCATGAAAAGTGGTTCCTGCTGCCTCAACGCACGATCCGAGAATGCAGAGTTGAAGATTTTCCGTACGCGCGTGTGATCGGCATCCCGTGCATTTATCATGGATGCCGCTTCATCGAAAGAAGATTCGTACTGCTCCCACGTCTTATGCGGTGCTGCTCCTCGAGTTCCCTTTGTGCCGTGTCCGTCGATGTCTTTCCACGCTTCTTGGTCGATGAAACTAACTTCGTTCGGGGAAATACGTGCGATAGGTCCATATTTGCGGTGGATATCGGCTATGCGCTTATGGTTTTCGCCCCTCCAAGTACTTATGTGTTGGGGGATGCGGGTTGCCGCGTTGAGTTTCGAGCCTGGGAATTTGGAGAGTGGGTGGAAGTAGACTCTGTAGATTGCTCCTGCTATCCATCGAGCGAGTAGCTGGGGTATTATTAAAGGGGAACATAAGGGGCATATGTGTTACTTACGATCGTAACGAACGCGACGAAAACCTGCCACTTTGAAGCATCTAGAACGAGCTTGAAGAGTACAAATTTTTCGTGATTCTCAGTGCTCGACATTTCCGTGTACGTGTCGAAAGTAAACGAAACTGTTGACGACGACTCCCGTGGTTCGGCCGCGCTCTTAAATGTAACGAAGTTCTACTTGTTAGTACTTGGACCATTGGAGACAGTGTCACTGTGCTAAGACGGAGAGTTTAGAATTTAACCGGACCAAATTCGGACATCCTTTTATAGTTCGAGAAGGATCGACTAGATTTTGTACGGCAGATGCTGTTTTCTAAGAGGCTGATGGCTTTCTTCCTTGCTATCTACGGCAGGCATATGTATAGCGGCGTGCAGGCCACACTTCTTGTTCACGCTCGATATCTTCGCCTGGTATCACAGTGCTTACTGCCTGCAGGAGCTGTGCAATATGGTTGGAAAGAATATTGATTTCTCTCCCCAAGACGTATGTAATGAAAGCATGTGGCTCAGTGAACCTCCAAAAAGTCGAACCATGAGCCTGTTTGATATACCTATATGGAGGCTCCAGATTGATCAACTCGATATACCCAGCTAAGTAAGCAATTTCTATACTTCGTAGTGGTCAAATGGAGCCCTGGGGGTATTTATGCAGGAATAACTATATGATACCACCACCCTACATACTGTGTCAGAGCACCTGACACCCTCCTGAGCCATGTAGCTAACCCTAACCCTAAAAATGACAAACCGCTAACCTTTTTCACTGATGCCTGAGGCTTGCACTTGGACCCAAACTCGCACTCGCACTCGCATTCGGAGCCAGGCTCGGACTCGCACTCGGATTCTTTTATATCCACGTACTTTATGGAGTAAAATGTAAAATACTACATATATGGAGTACTTTGTAGATCCCCACCTTGAAGCTAGCCCCATTTGGTTGGCACACCCACCGCGCTAGCAGAGCCGTGACTTCGCGGCTAACACCTTGCCTATTTCTATCTTTTCGTTGGGACCGCGCCTACTATCACGCATCCCATCTACCCATCATGGCCCTTCCGCGCGCCCGCTCGATCCTTTCTCATGCCTTTTCGTCCCCGTCATCAAGAAGTGCTTCCCTCGCGTACCGAAACCAACATCGCGCCTTCGCCTCCTCCCCTGTATCCTCGGCATTTACAAACAGTTACTCGCGAGCAGCGGCGACATCCACGACGACAGCAAAGCCAGTGACGCCCCAAACAGCATCCACAGCGGAAAAGCCAGCGCCAACGATTAGTCCCAAACCCGCTTCAACATTCAAAAGCGCCGCACCACAAAGAACCGTAGTTCCCAGCTTCCCCGCCAAAGAACCACCCGTCCCAACCTCCCGCCAGACCTCGCTCGATACTGCCACAGCCGCAGTCCGAAGCCAGCGCTCCCTCACAGATGGGCTATCGGACCAACCACCCGAAATCCCAGGCACACCCGCAATAGATTGGACGCGCTCGTACCACGGCTTAGGAGTCGAAGCCTTCACATCCGAGCAGCAGGAAATCCTGCTCGCGCCACTCGAGCAGGATGACGTTGAAGTAAAACCGGATGGATTGCTCTATCTGCCGGAGATCAAGTACAGGAGGATATTGAATCGGGCGTTTGGACCGGGCGGATGGGGACTAGCGCCAAGGGGCGAAAGTATTGTTACGGGGAAGCTGGTTACGCGGGAGTACGGGCTTATAGTCCAGGGAAGGTATGTTTGAACACCTATCTTTAATATTGGTGAGAAGCTTTTGTTCTAACTGGAAGATAGGCTTGTTTCTATAGCTCGCGGCGAGCAACAGTATTTCGATCCTGATGGTATTCCTACTGCTACTGAGGGCTGCAGATCTAATGCGCTTATGCGTTGTTGTAAGGACCTTGGGATCGCGTCTGAGCTGTGGGACCCGAGATTCATTAGGACGTTTATAAAGGATATGACAAAGGAGGTCTGGGTGGAGCACGCAATGACGAAGAAGAGGAAGAAGGTTGTGCTGAGGAAGGACGATACGGTGCGATACCCGTTCAAGGAGACCAAATAGACGTTTCCACTGTGCATATAGTCTACTCGTACAGAGGATGGTTGGATTGTACATGTAAGATATCGACCCGATGATAGTCGAATGTACGAATATGGGCTTGAGTTTTTTTTATCGCAGTACCTATCGCATACTCTAAGATGCACAGTATAATCGTGAGACAGAAGATTCACCTTCTCTATTACGGTCCATGCCCGATAGCAACCCCAACGCCAACGATCCAGATCCGCAATCAAAAGAAAGACACCGCCACTTCCAACCTTTCAATGATCACCAAGGTCGAATCCAGAAGACCGAGCGCGAGAGCTATCTCTGCCATACGCAAGCGGGTCATCTTGAGGCGGAGGTACAGTGCCTGGGGGGGCACCGCGCTGCCAGTTCCACGGCATCCAGCCACTGCTCGTCCTCCGATCAAATGCAGGCGGAGTGGTAGGGTACGGCGGACGCTCTTGACCGATTTCGTCACGCTCGATTCTGTCGAACTCGGCTTCGCTCCTGCTCTTGGAAAGACCGCCGCCCTCGTAGTATCTGCTTCCGCTCTCCCTCTGCGCACGCACATTATCCGCCTCCCGGTCAAAAGCCTGGAGTAGCGTCTCCAGCCTCTCGCGTTGCGACGAGACGTAGTGGAGCCGGTCGTCGTTGTTCCTAATATTGTCGGGTATAATGTTGGCGCTGCGACTCACTTCCGATGCCTGCGCACCTTGGTTGGCGGCGTACAAAGCGCTTGCTCCGCTGAGGGCTTGATTCACCAAGCTGTACAAATTGTCGCTGCCCCTTGCCGCAGGCATATTGAACCTCGACATGAAGTTCTGGGCATAGCTCTGGCCCTGCACCGGCGGGGGACCCTGTTGCTGCGGCGCGAAACCCATCACGTTGACCTTGACCCACTCAATTCCCTGCTGGAGGTACGACAGTCCCACACTCCTTGCTCTATCATGCGTCTCGGTGATCAGATCGTCGATTTCGCGCTCATGGTGGTAGAGGAATGGCTCTAGGTATTCTTGGTACAGGAACGTTGCGCCCTGGGAGCCGGGAAGAATGAGGTACAGATGGATGAAGAAGCGCATCCAGGACCAGAAGGGTACCCAGCTAAGGATGAAGTCGAAAGTATTTTCTACGAGGTGGAGGAGCGAGAGAGTGATGAAGTACATGAGCCATGGTGCGAGGAGGGCAGGGTCAGATGTGTGGAGTGCTTTGTAGGAGGCGAAGATGGGGAAGAGAACTGTGGTCGTGACGCTGGAAGCATGTGAGCACTGATGTAGAAGCGGCACAGATGAGGTAGAGCTGCGGCGTGAAGAATGCGACGTCTTGTGTGTGTGTGGAGGGCGGGGGCGGGGTTCACTCACGTCAAGCCGTCGGCAATGAAACCAAACATGTTTGTCCCGGGTTACTCTCGAGGTTCTAGAGAATTAATAGAGAAAGTAATTATAGGCCAAATGAAGGGGCCGGGTATACAAAGGTACCGTGGTGCACACAAGACGAAGCTTGGAGGAGCTGTCTGCTCGGATCTGACACGGCTGGGTGGTAGTTACGTAGGTGCGTTACTAAGCCTGTGCAGCGTGGCAGTCCTTGTTTTCCGGGCCGCTTTAATGGCGCATCGATGTTATGCCGGCAATACAATGGAGAATTATTGATGCATTCTTTTAGACGTGTGACAGGACCGGTCAGTTTCGCTTGAGCAACCCTATTACAGCAAGTCTGCCGGTGAGAGAGAGCCGCTGGCCCTGCCGGATCACATAGGCGATTGATTCCTGTAGTTAAGCCCTGAATAGTAAATATTCCCACACACATTGGGAAGAGATCGGAATACATATTGGCTGTGATGTGCACTCAACACTAAAACAAATAAAAGCCTACAGTATAGCAATACAAGCTCGCAATCAGGATGGCGGCGCTGTGTGCGCGTGCCGGGTATCATAACTCCTCTCCAACCATACACATCCATCCTATCACTCTTCAGCTTTACCATCTCCCTTTTCCTCACCAAACAGCTCCGCTCCAAAGTCACTCAGAAACCTTTCAGCCTGCCCTTTACTCCTCTTCTCTTGAATAGCCCGCTTCTTCTCCCGGATCAGCTCCTTCCTCTTTTCAATCTCCTCTTTCCTTTTCGTCCTTGCCCTTTCCGTTTCTAATCTTTCTTTCTCCAGGTTGCGCATCTGTTCTTTCCTCTCCTCCTCGTCCTTCGAAAAGTGCATAAAGGCCGTTCCTCGCTGTCTGGCTTCTGCGTGTCCATCAAAATGTGTGTCGGGCGGTGGTGTAAGCGACTTGTCACGCTTTGCAGCGAGCTCAGCCATTTGCTGTGCGATTGTTTCGTCCGGGTTGAAAGCGTTGGTCTGCACGGTGTCTCCAAATATGATGTCGGACGGCATGGCTGGGCGCGCGGTAAAGCGATCCGGTTCGTCCGCTGCAAGTGTGCGTTTCCGTCGTTCTTCGCGGGCATACTCGGCGCGTGTGCCTTTTCGCGTACGGCCAAACTCGTCTTCATACTCTATGAGCTCTTCCTCCGAGGCCTCCGACTCTGAAGACGAAGAATCCGATTCCGCTTCGCCCTTGTCCTGTTTATCCGCCCACTTCTTGTCAAAGTCTACCCCGTACTTATCGTCTATGTCTTCTACGTCGCCACGCTTGAGCGCATTGTACAAGCGCGCCTTCTCCTCCATGCGCCGCTTAGTGCGCTTGTAGTGTGCTTCGTCTTCAGCCTTTTCGTCGGTGGTACGCCCCCGGTGCTTTTGCGCGAAATCTGCATCTTCTAGGTCTTTCAACGCTCGCTTTTTCACTCCCTTGTTGTGTGATTTGAATATGTCTTCCTTCTGGGAGCGTGAGCGACCAACGGACGGTTTGCTGGGGTCTGTGGTAGAAGACTTGATGAGGCTAGAAAGTTTCGAGGAGAAAGCGACGGAGCTAACTGAAGAAATTTCTTTTGTCTTTGTGCGAGATTTGGGGCGTTGACCGTAGAGATGAGCGTCTTTCGCGGACATTGTGGGCTTGTGGGAGCGTGGTGGTGAAGGCTGGGGGTTGTAACATGTGAAGTTACGAGCATATTCTGGCGGAAAGTCTCGGCGCCAAGGAATTCCGCCAAATCATGCTCTTAACCATGCAATAGTTAGTCGGAGCTTCGCCGTTAGTGAGGCACGTGCGGGGTGAATGCAAATGCATTTTATTTATCCTCACCAGGGAAAGAAGCAATCGACATACGGAAGGCGGTCGGTGCGTTATCTGAAGTCTTCTTCTTTCTTTCCACGCCTCAAAATCTCAAGAAAACTTCCATCATCTTTCTAGTTGTTATTGATTGCACCCAAAAATATATTCACCATGCCGCTTACACGACAGGTGTTCATCGCAGTCATTGGTAGGCTCCTTTTCATCGGAAAATGAAGAACATACACTGATGGACTCGCAAAGGAGCTGGAGGTGTTGGGAAGTGCTTCCTCTCGCAACTGCATCACCTGGCAACGAGGCTCTCCCAATCCCCCTCAGCCCCGACCTACCTTTCTCTCATCTACCTCAGCACATCCAAGAAAGCCCTGTACCAGAATGACTACAAGTCACTCTCCAATTGGGAATCAGAGCTGCAATCCTCTTCTACCCCTCCTCTTTCACCCACTCAGCTCGCCGACTATCTCGTCAACGCTCCCGGCAAAGTCGTCCTCGTAGACAACACCTCGAACCAGGAAGTCGCCGAGTCGTACCCGCACTTCCTGCAAAAGGGAGTCAGTGTTGTCACACCGAACAAGAAGGCTTTCTCAGGTAGCTACGAACTTTGGCAGGATATCTTTGCCGCGGCGAGCAACGGGGCTGGAAAGGGTGGGTGGATGTTTCATGAGAGCTCCGTTGGAGCTGGACTGCCAGTCATCTCAACATTGAAGGAACTCGTAGAGACAGGCGATGAGGTTCAGAAGATTGAGGGGGTTTTCAGTGGCACTATGAGCTTCCTGTTCAACAGCTTCCAGCCCGTCAATGGCGGCGGCGGCAAGTTCTCGGCAGAAGTAAAAACAGCGAAGGACAAGGGATTCACAGAACCGGATCCCCGTGACGATCTCAACGGTCTCGACGTTGCTCGCAAGCTCACCATCCTCGCTCGTCTTGCAGGGTTGAAAGTCGAGTCACCCACATCCTTCCCAGTACAGTCACTCATTCCGAAAGAGCTCGAGAGCTGCTCTTCAGGTGATGAGTTCCTATCAAGACTACCAGAGTTTGATGGCCAGATGGATAAACTGAAGACAGATGCAGAGAATGAGGGCAAGGTTGTGAGATTCGTTGGAAGTGTGGATGTTCTTAAAGGAGAAGTGAAGGTTGGATTGGAAAAGTTTGACAAGAGTCATCCCATCGCCGCACTCAAGGGCAGCGATAACATCATCGCATTCTACACCAAGCGATATGGTGATAACCCTCTCATCATCCAGGGTGCTGGTGCTGGCGGCGATGTCACGGCTATGGGTGTTACGGGTGACCTGATCAAGGTTTTGAGGCTGCTTCAGTAAAGTAGTTCCGATAGCTGAGCTTGTGAACGTCCTCTCTTTCACTGGCTAGATTGAAACCTCAGAAACCACAAAAGAATGAGATTGAACCATTTTAATGCTCACTGTCAAGAGAACACTGTGATTGACCGATATTCACTGCTCAACAATGCAATCCAGCATGCTCGGTGAACCTGTGAATTCCATCCAGAAAGTTACATACACTCTCCACTCACTTTCCAGCCTTGGTCTAAGCAGCCACCTCGCTACCATCATCCGCGTTGATGTCGAAGTCGAAGATCGACTCGTTCAACACCTTCCACAACTCCATATCCCAAAGTCTTTCCCCGAGAATCCCGGCAACCTCCTGTGCCTCGTCGTGATCATAAGGATCTCTGTCCTCGAACCCGGGAACATTAGTACTTTTCAAACCGTTCTTTAAAAAGTCCTCCACAGGTACATCTGAGCATGCGCACTGGTATCCCCGGTTGGCGTGCCAACTACCGTCCTCGGCAATAGTAGACATACACAGGGCCTCCCATTTAATGAACCCCCTCTTATCGCTGAGATCCACGTATAATCCAGCCTGTATACAGACGCACGAGTGTTAGATGACAGCTCGGATTACGGTGCGTTGAAGGGGGAAGGAGCTAAACGCACCGTTACTTCTGCACCCTTGCGGTGAATGAAGAGGTTTTGCATAGAAGGCTTGCTGGAAACGCCTGTGAGCTTGAATACCTTCAAGTTGAGGTTGAAGAAATTTTCGAGAGCGCCGGGGCGCTTGGGTTCGAGGCGGTGAAGCATGGTGGCGATGGCGTCGCAGAGGCGGAGATCCTTGTGGGGTTTTTACGGGGGATTTCGGCGTCTTTGAGGATGTGAGGGTGGTTTGGGGGTGCGGTGGCGGGGAAGTTGGGGTGGTCTTTGTAGCATTTAGTAAAAGTTGACATTGTGAATGTTGGGATAAGATGGGGTTGTGTTTGTGTTTTGAGGTTTGAAGTTTGAACCGGGCGATCTATATATCGTTGTATAAACAGACATGTTGGTTCTTGGATGGGGAAGGTACATGTTGCTGGGTGGGTTATATACTGGCTGCTGCTATACTGGGGCCAGTGGTATGGCTGTTGATGAATTGGAGATGGTAGCCACCTTTTTTGGGTCTGTGGTCTTTGATATCGCTTCGAGAAGGGGAAGGAGCTTGACTGTGGAGCACGTTTAATATGGTAAAACAGTAGGTGGTGACCCCAGCGTTTGACTTTATGAGCAAGAGTGAAGGAAGGTTGATATTTGATATGGCTTAAAGCCCTTATGAACCATGGTGTTTTTGGCATTGTAGTAAAAAGTTTCTTTTCGTGGAAGATTGGTATGTGAGTATCATAAATTGCAAGAGAACTCATACATATAACTAGTCTTTTGAGGCAGAACTAACACTTCTTGTGCTATAAAGGTCTAGGTCCCCTGGCTCTTATCGGTTTTGTCACGGCTACATACTCCATATCTCTATTCTTCTTTCCCAAATACGGAGCATGCTAGTATTATACAAATATCCTAAGAGAATAGTATATTACTTCACATGCTTATAGGTGCAGGCTCTTGGTATAAGCCGTCACGTGAAATAGCTACTCAGAAGTATGCTACAGGAATTTCACTTACAAGACACTTGCAAGATCATTTCAGACAAGTTTTAGTTTACATATTATGACTTTTTGATGATTAGTCTAGTACATAGCTGCATAGAGGGCATATGGTATCAGCTATGCTCCTAGTGTATTACAAGACACGCTTCCGGATGACTACAGCGAATTTCCGCACTTTCTTCAAGAATAAAAAAAATACAAGTCACAATTTATTAGAGAATAGAAGCCTGAATATTGGAACTATGAAGATTGAAGCAACGGTAATGGAGATCTTAGCGATCAAGATAGCGATCAATGGTCCATAGAATTTCTGAAGACGGTTAGAACTCCCGATTTGAAGTGGTAATAATTCTTAGTGAGTATTTATGAGTCCCTAACTACAGACGATAGAGCCTACTGACTGTTCCCTTTGAACGAGCTTCACCACTCTTTCCACGATTCATTCTATCTTAATCGCCTTTTAATTCTTACCCTCAACCTGACACTTCAACACCCATTGAGCAAGGTGCTTACTCATATAGAGAACAATCCTGAGATCATTTGGGTTCAGGGAATCTTTCGCCACATACTTTCGTCAAACTGATCCGACTATACGTAATCCTTACTTGTTGTTGCCGTGACTGAACTAATGGAAGTACATCATGTCGTTCGTTTATAGTCGCGTTGATTATGAAATTTGTGCAAAATCCCGAAATGTACTTGAAGTCATAGCTATCTTAATATGCAATCAACCATATGAGACACTTCGGGTGCAAATATCCGTATCTTACAGGATGCTATGAAGTATCGTATTGGCCAACATACATCTTCGCGGAACGAGAGATTAGCGCTAACGGGCCGGAAACAAGTGAGCATCCGATCCGTTCTCGACGCCCACACCACCCGTTTAGGCAGCATTATTCTACCTTGATCAATTGGCCAATGACCAAAAGACGGTAACGCGTACATGTTCAATGCGCTCGAATGAGCGCGAGCACGTCCGCGACTGTCGGCATCACGGAACTCAAAACGGAAACGACATAGGGTTGAAGTGTACCGCCCAACAAACACCGACTTCGTATATAAAGCATGTAAACTAAATACGATAGATATAAATCAAACAGAGTCTTCACACCTTACAACTCACTCAAGCAACCTCGACCACAACCACAATCAGCCCACAGCCCACCCTAACCTCTTCCAAGCACCGACTCCAAATCCCCAGCAATGGCCGTCTCCCAACAAAAGTCCCTCCGCATCGGCGTCCTCTACGAAGAAACGCAAATGACCGACCTTGCCGGTCTCGACGTCTTAGGAAACTGCTCGAGCCATGTCATCAATGAATTCGCGGCTATGATGCCCGAGGCAGAAGCCTTCCGCGCAGCCGCTATTGACATGGAATTTCTATACATTGCCTCGACCCTCGAACCTGCCTGGATGACACCGCAAACGTACGTTCGTCCCACCCACACCTACGATACCGCGCCGCGCGACCTTGACATCATTCTGATGGGTGGTCCGAATCCTGCCACGGTTCCTGAAGCCAGTCTCAATTTCTTGAAAGAGGCTAGTCTCAAGTCCAAGGTTATTCTGACGACTTGTACTGGTGGTATGTGGTTGGCCAGAAGTGGAGTTCTGGATGGGAAGAAAGCGACTACAAATCGTTTTCTTTTGGAGAAAGCGAAGATAGCGATGCCGGCGGTGCAGTGGCAAGATCAGAAGTGGGTGGTTGAGAAAGGCCACCATGAAGGGGCTGAGATTTGGACTGCTGGGGGCGCTAAATGTGGTAAGTGTTTGAATTTAAATGGGAGTAATCTGTTTTGTGTTAACGATATACAGGTATCGATATGGTGATTGAGTTTGCGCTTAAAAATTTCGACGAGAAATTGGTGGCGATGGTTTGTGCCGGGTTGGAATTTGAGCTCCAGGGACGTAGCCAAGTGTACACTGTACCGCTTATGAATCCGTTTTAAACGTTCTGTGGTAAGGCTGCTACATGACTAGGCATCTGGGATTCTGGTTGGTGCTATAGTTCGGAACGGCCTTGCATGGTATCTGTATTTGTAGATTTCTTACCATGTTCCTTCTACCTTTACAAATGAAAAATATCCACTCTTTCATATCATGATATTACTGCTTCCCTGTCTCCATCGCCACCTCTTCCGCAAGATCTGTAACATCGTGTTTCTTCCTCGCCATTGCCTGCCTCCTGAGTGTCCACCGTCTCCATATCCACCATATGACAAAAACACCAATCGTTGTCGGAATTGTACTAGCAGGTAGAACCCACCACCCTTTACTAACATCCAGCTTCTCCTTCCCGTAATCAAAATACGTGGTGCTCAAAACGGTCGAGATAAAAGTTCCAGGCAAGAAGAACATGGTCACAGCAGCCATAGTGATCATAGACGCAGAGTCACGCTGGGTTTGTTCGGCGACCTTGGCAGTGGAAATGGCGATTTTTTTGGAGTTGCGGGCCTCGCGTTGGTTGGCTAGGTGAAATAGCTCGTCCTTACTGTCAGTTTGCTAGTTCCGGGCATTCCAGATAAAGAAAAACAAGACGTACAAGATTGATACGAATCTCTGTTCTCGTTCCATACACAGCCGTCCACCTAGCACAATTCTCACATTGCGACTTCAACACCTCAAACGTTTCGAGCATATTTTGATTCCTATTCACCAACCACCTCGTCTCATTTTCCAAGCTCGTAAAAAACTTTCCATACGCACGAATCAGAAACTCAAGCGTGTTAACATAGTCCAAACAGTCCTGTTTCAGCGTATTCCAGTCACGCGCCAAACGATGCAAATTCCTCGTGAGCTCGGGATAATCCGATCTAGCATCATCATAATTCCTCTCGTGTCCGAGTAGCAGGTTGCGGCGTTGACTAATTGTGACTCGCCATTGTTCACATGCATCATCGGCTGCCAGAGAATCGAGATAAAAGTCACGGTATGCGTGCTGTGGGTCGGTTTTGAGAGATGCCACAAAGCGGTCTAGTGCGCGCGAGGGATAGTTGATGCAAAAGTACGTAGTTTGGTTTCTAGTACGAATAGACTGGATGTAGCCGACACCAGTGTTCCAACCGCATTGAGAACGATAGCACACTTCTGGTCAGTTGTTAGCCTTCTGCCTTGAACCATACTTTGAGTGACATCTTGTACCAAACGAAGTCAAGTTGCCTTCTCTATCCTTCTTCTGGAAGCACTGCTCGCCCATTTTGGCGAAAGAACCTTCAAAGGTAAAGATCTCACTCAACACAAGCTTCGAGAATCCGGCTTTGAGGAGATGATTTAGCATGTTTCGTTGTATGCTGAAGTTTCCAGGAAGCCATGAAGATTCCGACGCTAATGTGTTGAGAAAACTGAGGTCTATCAGCCGTACGAATCTATGTAGCGAGGTCGTCGTATTGTGCTTTGTCAAGACCACAAAATCTTAGACGAAGGAGTAGAAATTCCTTACAAGACTCGAAAAGTTTTCGTTTGGGATATATCATCTATTGGGTGCTATTTCGCTAGGTTAGTCCTGCATATATTAACCCAACGCAGATTGCGTACGTTTACTAGCCTCTCCAGCTCCTCATCGTCAAGATGCGGCAACCACTCTGAAAATTGGTTAGTCTCAGGATCTCTTGTAATCATTTCTCAATTCTCCTCACACACTATTAGAAGCACTTACTAACATCGCTACCTCTGACTTCACAATAATCCAGTGCTGCAGTATTCTCTAACTCCCCACTCTGTTCCAACCCCCAAGCAATCACAGCCTCATCTTCAAGCTCAGGATGACTTGATTCTTTTGATGGAGCAAATCGCATAATTTCTTCTTGATCATGACGGGAGTTGCCTGGCCCTATTCGCTGGAGTTTCGGCGCATGGCCAGGTACTGGCGCCGATGAAGCTGGCCAGTAGAGCCAGTCGAGCTTGCCGTGAACGCGATCTCTACGGACCGGCTGACTCATCTTTCGTTATTCGAATAGCTTCGTGCGTATAGTGCAAATATTATAGTTGTGGAAGGATCACGATTAGATACTTCTGAAGTATATGTTAAACCGAATCAAAAGCGTTGTCTTGTATGTACGCAGTATGGGCCGCAAGGAGAGGTTAGTGGAGTTTGATGTTGAATGTAAAGGATATTGGAGGTTTCAGCTTCACTATACTCAATTGGTACTAGCATAATGCACATGGTTTTGGGGGCCGAATAGTAGGCTGACAAGTTGGGTCGCAGTCAGGGTTTCCCTATCTAATGTGCTGTGAATAGATATATATAGCATGGGAAAAGGCAAAACAAAGCCTGTGACGTCAATACAATAAGTACGGAGTAATATATATTAGTCCTAGCTAGTTTGGGACGTGGTCCTCGGCACAAAGTATACACATTTTCGATGTCGTTCTATTCGATCAGAAAACCACGCAAAAAACGTTACAGTCAAAATGTCGGATTCACAGGCGGCCGAAAAGGTGATCGTCGTAGGTGGTGGAGGTACGATAGGGTCCTCCACAGCCTTACATCTCCTCCGATCTGGATACACACCCTCGAATATCACTGTTCTCGATACGTACCCAATTCCTTCCGCACAATCTGCCGGCAACGATCTCAACAAGATCATGGGCATCCGGTTGCGGAACCCAGTGGATGTGCAGCTGAGCTTGGAAGCGAGGGACATGTGGCGAAACGATCCGCTGTTCAAACCTTTCTTTCATAATACAGGCAGAGTAAAGAATTTCCGGCTTTGTCGTTGCGCAAACGTTGCTAATTGGAGTACAGCTAGACTGTGCATCTTCGGAAAAGGAACTTGAGTCCCTGAAGAATGAGTACCAAAAGTTACTTGATGCTGGTCTGGGACAGTCGACTGAATGGCTCGCGAACGAGGAGGAGATATTGAAGAAGATACCACTTCTGGAGCATGAAAATATTCGTGGGTGGCAGGCCATTTATAGTAGCGACGGTGGTTGGCTGGCTGCTGCGAAAGCGATCAACGCGATTGGCATATATCTAAAAGAGCAGGGCGTTAAGTTTGGAGTTGGTGGGTAAGTCGTACTCTAGATTGAAGGTTCCGTGTAAACAGGCACTAATTCATAGGTAGGGCAGGGTCTTTCAAGCAGCCACTCTTCACTGAGGATCGAGTAACGTGCATTGGCGTCGAGACCACAGATGGGACCAAATACCACGCCGACAAGGTTGTTCTTGCTGCTGGAGCTTGGAGTCCGGTCTTGGTAGATTTGGACGACCAATGTTGCTCAAAAGTAAGTCACCACATCTTAGGGCATCCCCAGAAATGCACACACTGACATAGCCGAAAAGTCCTGGGTATATGCTCATATGCGACTGACTCCCGAGGAAGCTGCTGAATATAAAGATGTGCCTGTGGTATATAATGGCGACATTGGCTTCTTTTTTGAGCCGGATGAATACGGTGTCATAAAAGTTTGTGATGAATTTCCGGGATTCACACGTTTCAAGGAACATCAGCCGTATGGTGCCGATGCTCCCAAACGTGTATCAGTACCGCGCTCACATGCGAAGCACCCCACTGACACGTACCCGGATGCCTCTGAGATGACTATCCGTAAAGCTATAGATGTGTACCTCCCTCGGTTCAAAGAAAAGAAGTTATTTAACCGATCTCTCTGCTGGTGTACCGACACTGCAGATGCAGCATTGCTTGTTTGTGAGCATCCAAGTTGGAAGAACTTCTTCCTGGCCACTGGTGACAGTGGGTAAGTCCTATATCGATCCCTATGGCTATGAAAGCATGGGCTGAGCCAGACCACAGACACACGTTCAAGCTTTTGCCAAACATCGGGAAGCATGTTGTAGAGCTGATACAGGGCGAGCTAGCGGAGGATCTGGCGTATGCTTGGAGGTGGCGGCCAGGTGGTGATGCATTGAGATCGGTACGGGGAGCCGCTGCCAAGGATCTTGCTGACATGCCGGGATGGAAACATGACGCAGAGAAAGGCAAACTGTGAGGTGGAATGCAAACAGAGGCGATGCGTTGGTATACGACGATGATCATTCCTCCACAGATACCAACTAACGAATACGACACCCCAAAGAAGAACCAATCAAAATATGCAAGGCCATTTCCAAACCGCATTCTAATCATTCGATATTCCAAGATTGGGGATAAAGATAGCCGAGACAAAGGAAGGGTGGTGTTGCAACACGACGCGGTTTATTCCATACAAAGTAGATCAACGCGCGATCACGTGATAGATCCCTGTCGAAATCGTCATCGATCAGGTTATGGACTAGGCATTCACTTCTACAACCACCTTCACATTCGCCTGTCACCTGTTGACTCCCTTGGTGAAAAGCACACCCTGCGCCATGAGACTATCGTTCTTTTCCCCCTCTTTCCGCCCTTACAACTTCTCTCCGCCCTGAACCTGCGACACTTACAAGGCTCGCCGTCTACGCCTCTATTCCCCGCAGCCATCGCGAGTGTAAACGTTCACACGTCGCCGAGGCCAACACTGTCCCGCAGAAGGCGCGGAAACTCTCCGCGCTTATCGCATGCATCATCCATCCACAATCATGGCTCCACCGTCGGACATCTTGTCGGAGGCACACGTCCATGGCGACGATGCGCCAATAGTAGATGACGAGGTGCCTTCTGACGCTGACGAAGAGATTCGACTGAAGTTCCTCACTACGGGTGCACGCGATCAGGAAGATATTGAGCGGGATATTGGCCAGCAGGCAGACCAGCTGCTGACGGAGCAAGCCGATGAGCGCGACAAGAAGCGCATGGAAAAGGCGTTGGCAGAAATTAAGCGCAATGATGCCGCCATACAAAAGATTCGGAATCGTCTGGCAGTCACCGTGTCTGCGAATCAGCAAGTCAAACTACGTGCCGAGATTGAGACGTATAGGCAGAAAAATGATGACCTCGAGAAGGAGCTGGGTGGGATACAGCAGCGCATCGACAGTCGCCATGATGTGCTGGATGAGGATGATTCGATACCGCTTGATGTCAATGCCCCCCTGCCCAACGAGACACGCCGTAACTTCCTTATACGTACGGGCAAGATTACACCTTTCATGCAGCTGGGAAATACACGGCCCGGAGCTGCTGACACGCTCGATGAGGCCATGCACGATGCAGAGATCGAGCAGATGGTGGACGACACTACTAGGGGTGCCACGAATCATCAAAATCTGATGAAGCCCGGGTTCCAGGCTGTAAAGTTGGCGCCTCGACCGAAGAAGAGGGAACGAAAAGACGTTGAAGATGGAGACCCCGAATCAGTCTCGAGAGACTCAAGCGCGGCACCTGAGGTAGCGCCTCAAACGAAGAGGAAACGAACCGATTCTGGCGATGGCGACTCGAAATTGGTCTCGAGATACCCAAGTGCCACACCTGAAGTAGCACCTCGACCGAAGAAGTCGCAAAAAATGCGTGATACGCGGGATTCAAGCGGTTCCCCTGAAGCGCCCACTAGTGACTCGGACGATGCCTATGTCCCTAACATGAGTGACCGCCAACTCGCAGCGGTCGGCGAATCCGACGAATCCGAGGCTTTCGTACCACACGATGCACATCACGAGACTAGAAAGCCCAAAAAGTCGGGCAAGAGGACGAGAAACGTAGAACACCTCGTTTCTGTTGAAGAGAGTGAAGAGGACAAAGTTCTCGGCATTGATGATGGTAACGAGAAGGTTTATCGTGACCGTCTTCGCAAATGGAATGAGGACCGCTCCGCTGCTCGTAAGCAAGCAAAGCAAGACATGGGCGAGGCTTTTGACGAGGATAATAGTGTGGAGGAGTGGTACAAGCCTCACCCCACAGCACCAGACGGCGAGTTTGATGGTGACCTTCGAATCCCTGGTGATATTTACCCGGCCTTGTTCAATTATCAGCAGACTGGCGTCGAATGGCTGTGGGAACTGTATAAGCAGAATGTGGGCGGCATTCTCGGTGACGAGATGGGTCTGGGAAAGACTATACAAACCATCGCATTCATCGCAGGTTTGCACTATTCGGGAAAGTTGACGAAGCCCGTTCTTGTGGTTTGCCCAGTTACTGTGATGACGCAGTGGGTGAAGGAGTTCCACATATGGTGGCCAGCTTTGCGCGTATCTATCATGCACAAGTCGGGCAGCGGTTTTGCTGACGGCAACCGTGCAGATCGGATTGAGCGCGACAATGAGTTGCGTGAGTATGGAAACGATGATTACTCTTTGACCAATACTGGGAAAGCAGCAAAGAAGGTAATAGAGAAAATCAAGCGTGATGGCCATGTCTTGATTACCACGTATGCCGGAGTCGAGACCTACCGCGAGTTTCTATCGTCCATTGAATGGAACTCTGTAATACTGGATGAAGGTCATAAGATTCGGAACCCGGATGCCGCTATGACGATCAACTGTAAAGAGTTGCGTTCAGCGAACCGCATCATTCTGTCTGGTACACCCATCCAGAATAACCTGTCAGAGCTATGGTCGCTCTTCGACTTCATCTATCCGATGCGCTTGGGAACACTCATTAGCTTCCGCAACCAGTTCGAGAACCCAATTAAGGCAGGTGGATATGCCAATGCTACTAATCTTGCTTTCCAAACCGCTATGCAGACCGCCGAAACACTCAAGGACGCCATCAGCCCGTATCTGCTACAGCGCTTCAAAGTCGATGTCGCAACAGATCTTCCGAACAAAAAAGAACAGGTGCTTTTCTGCAAGCTCACTCGTCCGCAACGCGAGGCTTATGAGCGCTTTTTATCATCTGACGACATGCGGGCTATTGAGAATGGTAACCGACTACCACTTTTTGGTATTGACTATCTTCGCAAGGTTTGCAACCACCCAGATCTGGTAGATCACAAGACTCTTGCCAACAAGCCTGGCTATGGAGCACCAAATAAATCTGGCAAAATGCAGGTCGTAAAGGAGTTGGTTTCGCTCTGGACCAAGAACAACCACAAAACGCTAGTCTTCACGCAAAACCGTATCACCTTGAATATCTTGGAGAAGCAATTGATTGGCAAGATGCCGGGCATTAACTACCGACGCATGGACGGGGAGACCAATATCAGGAATCGACAAGCTCTTGTCCATGAATTCAACAGCAATCCGAATATTCATGTGTTCCTACTTACTACCAAAGTAGGAGGTCTAGGTGTTAATCTCACAGGCGCGAGCCGGGTCATCATCTTCGACCCTGATTGGAACCCTTCGACTGATATTCAAGCTCGCGAGCGCTCGTGGCGTCTAGGTCAGAAGAAACAAGTGGAGATTTACCGTCTCATGTCTGCAGGCACAATAGAGGAAAAGATTTACCACCGCCAAATCTTCAAGCAGTTCCTCACGAACAAAGTGCTCAAAGACCCTTCACAGCGACAGACATTCCACATGGGTGATCTTCACGACCTATTCACTCTGGGAAACGAACAAGCCAACGGCTCTACGGAAACTGAAACCATTTTCCGCCACAGCACCGCTCGTCAGGCAGAAACGCCAGACACAACATCAGCTTCAGACTTCGCATCCGTACGCGGCATCGACCACACAGAAGTATACACCTACACCGACGAGCAAGCCGAAAAACCCGTCCAAGACGCCTCCGGAGCCATAATCAAAGACCGCAGCGACGGAGCCCTCATGTCCGGCATCTTCGCCAAATCCGGCGTCCACTCTGTCATCGAACACGACCAAATCCTCAACGGAACCACCCCCCACAGTAAGCGCAACCCCGGCATAAGCCCAGCCCTCATCCAACGCGAAGCAAAACGTGAAGCCGCCAAAGCCGCCGAGCAACTCAAAAAGAACCTCGACGAGGCCCGGCGTGCCCCCCTCGGTATCCCAACCTGGACAGGTACAAACGGCGATCTGGGACGTCCCCCTTCACCTCCATCACGTCCCCGCAACTTACGCGGCGGACTCAACGCAGGAAGAGGAGGACGCGGCGGCAACGCACCTTCTTCCTCCAACGTCCTTAGCAACTTGTCTGCGCGCCAAGGTGGTCGTGGAAGCAACACAAACACAGCAGCTCCAGCAGAATCGCCTGGATCTAATTCGGCGCCACCACCACCACCCACCACCTTTAGCGGCAAGCGTATGCTCAATCTGATCCGCCAATTCATTATTGCGCAGGGCGGTGCTGTGCCCTCGCAGATGCTCATTGACCATTTCAATCGCTATGTTAGTACGTCTCCGTCCAAGACGGCGGAGTTCAAGGCTATGCTCGATGTGGTTGCTGTGATGGAGAGGTCTAATCGGAATGTTAGTCAGGGGCGGGGGATTTGGAAATTGAGGAACGCGTGGAAGGATAGAGGGGTGTAGGTGGGTTGTTGGTTTGGGGGGACGGGGAGGCGGGTGGCGTGGGTTTGGTGGGATGTGATTTAGTGTACCTGCCGAGATGGTAGGTCTTGGTGGTGGTGTTTGGGGTGGTTTCTTAGCGGTATCTGGGTTCGTTGTGAAAGGTGTGTTGTAAAGGGATTTGAGTTAGCCTAGGACGTTTGGGATGCATTGGATGGCGGGTATTTGGGGCGTTTTTCGTCCCATTTTTGCAAGATACCAGAACATTTTCACTTCGGCGAGGGTAAGATTGAACATTTATATTCCGACGCATTGTTCACTATTCACGGAAGCTACGCAAATACAACAGAAACCAATCAGAACGTGCAGAGCAATCCCGGCTTGACCGTATGGTCTTTGTGTGTGTATGTGTGCAATGGGTGATATATTAACAGACGCTACGTACATCGTGAACTACCAGCAGATGCGACGTGAGTTCCACCTCCACCAGACCCCTGATCGAACGTAATCTCGCCTGATAACGCTGAGATGGCCAAGTAGATCCAGATATATTACCAAACTCTTACTGTCCTAGCAGACTCTCCTTTTCGAAACAATATTAGTAATGCATAAAGAGGGACCCTGTAAATGCGACCCAGGATGCTCTTTGCCTATCACCTATTCCCTCTCCCATTGTATGCGCCGGGAACACCAGATGCCGATAAATGATTGGATCGAATTTCTCTGAAACTGGATGCGAAAAAATAAGAGAAAATTGTGCGCTGCATTCGTAGACGGATAACACCATAGATTCCTATCTCGATTATTTTGGTGAAGTCGTAGGAGGAGCGAACATATAGACAGATGCTGAAGGGAAAGTTGGCATTATCGCGTGTTGTTGTGGATGTTGCATCGAGAGCATGAAAATGTGGTGGGCTGAAAAGTTGGGACCAATCACCAGACGCCGAAGCTGGCGCTGAAGTAGAGGAGCGAAGCAATTGTAGTAGCAGATGTGACGACCATGGCCTTGAGAGTAAGAAGCTCCATGACGCTGATGGCGCCGTTGCAGTTTGCGCACTTGAAGTCTGTGGCGCGTTAGTGAAACTGGCTAATGTTTGGTACTCGTAGAGGAGTGAAGTGACTCACCAGCCCATGAAGTGTACGGCTGCGGTTGGTACATGCCAAAGCCAAGAACCTTGTAGGGTGTGAGATATCCAGGCTTCGGGGCTGCGCTGACACTCGAGTTCGAGTCGTAGATCATCAAAACGTAGTTTTCTGTGAGCAACGGAGGGCTCTTGGGATGGTCGGTTTGGTAGTTGCTCGTATTCCAGACGATGGTTTGGGTTGCTTCTACCGATTGATTGACGGCAATAGTGTAGGTAGCTTGGTTGGCGGTACACGATGCCATAATATCGACAGCCGTCGGCGAGACGGAAAGGGATGTATAGTTCCATGCGAAGGTTACATACTCGCCAATCTTGTAGTACTGTGAGCCAGCAAAGACTCCCGGTGTGATCATGTTGATGCCACCAGGCTGGACATCGCTGTCGAACTCGGTGGGTGTAGGCGAGCTGGACGTCTTCGAGCCGGAGGTTTTGTCCGTGGCCTTGCTGTCCCCGCTTGTTGATGATGGTTTGCTGGTTTCTTTCCCGGTTTCCTTGCCGGTTTCTTTTGCGGATGACTCCTTGCCGGTTTCTTTCGCAGTCGACTCCTTTGCGGAATCCTTAGGGGGTTCCGAGCTCTTTGGAGGTTCGGTCGCTGTGGGCGAAGCCGAAGGGGATTCTGTGGGGTTTTAGCCTTGCCGTGCCAGAAGTGCCGGGAATGTGCAAACTCACTGTTGTCCTGTCGCCCCAGAAGCATATGCTTCACCCCGACGAGTGGGCTTGCATCCTCGAACACATCGGGGAATGCAGCTGACACAGACGACAGAGCCACCACGGCGGCGAGCAGCTGTGAGGGCTTCATGATGCAAAAATGTGGAGAAGAACGAGCGAAACCCAACGAGTGGCAACAGTGTAGATCGCCCAGCAGATATCGGACGGAAAGCAGGCGGTGTCGGGCGTAGCAGCTCGAGGTGATGCAAAGTAGGCGGCGGCGAGGAATCTCGGGCGTGACAGGGCGTGACAATAACACAGAGCAGGCCCCCGGAACACGAGGTGGCTGTTGCGCTGCTGCACTCTTAGCGACCACAAACGAGTGACTGGCAGAAGGAGATGGAAGCGAGAGCAGAGGATGATGGGGAGCGAGAGGAAGGGGGGAAAAGGGAAGTCGAAGAGTGTAGACAGTGAGGAGAGGAGCAGGACGGGATGGAAAGATAGAATGGTGATGTCTAAGGGTGGAGAAAGACGCTGAAAAGCGACAGGGGGATCAGCCAGTTTGGCCTAGTGACGGCGCCATTCCAGCCCTTTCGCCGCTCATTCACCTATTTTTGGCCGGCCGACGCCCATCATCGAGGTCATCACTGCCTGGTCCGCTTCCCCCACGCATTGTTTAATATTCTGCAATATTGGCTCTAATGTCACGTTTCGTTTGAAAGAAATTTCCTTTTCCTGGAGAGGTTGTGCGGCGCTCGAGTTGATGATGTTTCGTTGCTTGTTTACATGATGTGTCGTCGATCGCTCCGCTCCTTCCCGCCTGCTTTTATTTGGGCCTAAGGGGGGGAAGGCGCGCTGCCAGTAATAACAACAATCACACTATAATAACAATTGCGCATAGTCACCGTGTCACCCCTTTGCTATATGAATACCCCATCAATCATCGCTCTCACCACTTTTCAGTCTGTTGCCACTCCTCGCTGTCGTATGGACAAGACAGCGCATCTCAACTGAGCCCCGTTTTATCGGTTCATGAAATTGACTCTTCGCACGAGTTCCTGTCACCCCACCATCGGCGTCGTCGTCGTTACAGGCGCATATGACCACGACACCCCGTCCCCATGGTGACGGAAACGGAGGCGTTGGTGATCCCAAAGCTCGTGGGACGGCTTCGCTTGTGTCTCACTGTGTATCGTCGTCGTCGTCGTGTCCACGTGGAACTGTGGCACGCCCTTGTACAATACGAAATATCTTCTCGTACGTCTATTTCTCATATAAACAGTGACATACAAACAGTAACCGTTCCACATGGTTGGGATAGAAGATTTGGTTGTTAAATCGACTGTGTTTGAGAAAAGGTTGGGAAGGACTAGAGCAACCTATTGAAGAACGACAGGATCGGAACAAAACTGTCAAAGTTCCCTCGCACTGCTGTGTCTATGACTCACAACTTAGTCCTCCCCTTCGCCATCTCTTCTTTGAGTATCAACCCAACCGGCCCACCCCTACTTCCATCTCCCGCCCATTGCTCTTCAGGGAGTCTTTCCGCAGGCCATGCCCACCTCTCCTTGAACTCTTCCGGTGTCCGGCCCATCACGCACTCCAGAATGCTGTCTCCAATTAGCGGCAGGAACTTGTATCCGTGTCCGGAACCGCCAGTCGCGACAAATAAGCCTTTGTACTTTGGATGGTAGGAGATGAGGAAGTCGCCGTTCCGCGTGTCGGTATACCAGCAGATTTTCGATGCTGTGAAAGGCCGGGACGGTACAGCAATGGAGGGATGTATAGCGGTCAAAAATTCGCGGCAATCACGGTATCCTTCGTATGGCACTGAAATATGAGGGTCGTCAACATGTGTATACGGCAGCGAAATGGTGATCGTGTCGCTCGGATTGGTGGATTCGGGATGTGCAATGGTCGTTGGGTTGATGTAACCGTATCCATGGCGTGCAACTTTCAGCAGCCCTTTCGCAGGGGTGATCATGAAGCATCCGCTAGATAAGTTGAGAATTGTGGGTTGTTTGGTGAGATGTGCCTCTTCTTCGGCGGAGATTGGCATGTAGCACACAGGCTGGCCTGTTGCCTTGCAGATTCCACGCAGATCGATCAAGGCGGCTGACCAGGCACCTGCAGCCAGTATCGTGAGGTCTGCTCGAAGTTCGGAGGAGTCGTCAAGGATGGCGCCAGATACGGTGTTTGTCTGGTGGTCGATCGAAAGCTTCTTCACCTTTCCAACTACAAACTTGACCCTGTTTAATTTTTCCACTTTTTCACGCAGCCACCGCATTCCTCCTTCTGCATCTGCCCAGCCAGAACTCCAATTGACATAGCCGATATTACCAGCACCTCTCAGGTCTGTGCCCTCGAGCCCACACACCCTTCTGATGTCCTCGGTGCTCTTGCAGACTTCGATCCTATCAGTGCCTATATCCGTGACATTCGCGAGTGATTCAGCGACATATTTTTGCTCAGGACCAGAGGCAGTCACGCAAAGGCCGGTTTGATGATAGTGTTCAGGAGCAAAGTCAGTCCGCCATCGCTTTTGCGCAATGCCAGCAAGACGTGCATATGCAGCAGAGGCATAGTCAGGCCTGATAATTCGGGATGAATCGACACTAGATCCGTCCGGCGTAGGGAATGGCTGTCGGTCTATCACGACAATGGAAGTGTTCTTGAACTGGGGATTATTGCATATTGCCCACGCCGTCGACAGTCCAAAGACGCCGCTGCCGATGATGAGCACAGAAGAAGGGCTCTCAGCAGACAATATTGATGCCATGACGAAAGCAGAAGCAACAGGAAAATGTACAAAACGCGCAGAGACAGAGTAAGACGAACGAAAGAAACAACCTACCTTAGCACCTTAGGAATATGATTGATGTGGAGAAAGAGAACTCTGATGTCGTTAGTGCGGCTGTTCGCGGCCATGCAAAGTGTGGAGCAGGGGCCAGCTTGAGCACAGACTAACTATTCAAAAGATTCAGCAACAGCGTCACGAGCGTCTAATTACTGCGATTGAACGTTTGCGTCCCCCATTGACGAGTTTCCACGACGCCAATTGTAATCGCATCACCATGGCAAAGCTGCCCAAATTACCGAAGATTGCAGTGCCGAAGCCGCCTCGCGTTCCTCCTCCTCCGCGCATGAAGCCGCTCAAATACCGACCTGCAACGTCGCAACAGCAATGGAGCACCAAATCACAAGCAGCAGGGGATAAGGATGGGGCATTGGCAAGCGCCCAGAGAGTATGGGACGAGAGACCGAAGGCGTCCGACTTTCGAAGACTCTCGCCTGAAGAGATGCAGTTACCGACACATGTAGCGAAAGTAAGGAGATGGAGACAATGGCCTCTTATGGTCTGCGGACTGGCTGCTTTTGGCATGGGGCTGTACGCGGTGCAGTTGTATGTGTCGCTCACGCAAGAGCCGGAGGAAGGCGAAGTGCCAGATGATCTATCCGATCGCTTCGACAAGGAAGCAGAGGGCTACGACGAGAAGGTCGATCTGGCAGAGACGATGCTTCGGCTGAACGCGCGACGGAAGGATATCACGAAGAAAGTGAAGGGTCACGTTTTGGAAGTGGCGGTAGGAACAGGAAGGAACATCTCATACTACCCGACCAAGCAATGCGCAACGGTCACCCTGCTCGACGCCAGCGCGCCTATGATTGCCGTCGCAAAGCGCAAATGGAAAGACACCCATCCCGAATACTTCAGCCGCGTCTTCTTCAAGCAGCAATCTGCCATCGATCCCATCACACCCCCTTATGGCGCACAAGAAGGCTATGACACAGTCCTCCAGACCATGGGTCTCTGCTCGACCCCGGAGCCCGTCAAACTTCTACACAGCCTCGAGGCTGCGACGAAAGAAGATGGCGGCCAGATACTGCTTCTTGAGCACGGAAAATCGCACTATGAATGGCTGAATAGCTTCCTGGACAAGACCGCGCCCAACCACGCACTCACGCACGGATGCTGGTGGAACAAGGACATTGGCAAGATTGTGGAGGAGAGCGGACTTGAGGTGGTGAATACCGAGAGATACAACTTTGGAACTACTTGGTGGGTGGAGTTGAGGCCGCGAAAGGGTATGCGAAAGCAACTGATGGAAAAGGTCGAGGCGATGGTGGTAGGCAAGGACGAGCCGGTAGGACAACAGCGGCCGTGGTGGAGTCTTTGGAGGTGAGGTGAGATGTTATTTGTGTAGATTAGCGGATGCGCTTGCAACTGTAGCCATCCTTCTGTTGTATACTCCGTAACATCATCCTACATATCATCGCTGCCGCAGCGGAAAGCGCGCAGTTTAATCGCCACTCACGACTTCATTCCCATTCCACTAATCGAGGGGTTGATGCGCACAGTTTCAGGGCAAAAGCCTCCACTTGGCTGTAGCAACTCATGCGAGAACTTGTCTAATATATGGCCCGATTGCTGGAGTACGCTTGAGCGCAAGCGTGCCGGAAAGGTGCAATTCACCGGCCGTTGAGTTTGCATCTCTAGTCTATCCACCGAAACGGCAAGGCTCCAGGTTTCTCAAAAGGAGCCGCCATAGATAGGATAGCCACAGCATTGAACACTATGCTTGCAGTCGTTGAGGAGCTGGTTGCGATGGCGAGTCAGCGCGTTCATGAGTTTGAATCATCGGCAAATTGGTGACAATGATGATTGGAGATCTTTCAGGTACATATATACATGGGAAGTCGACTATCAAGGCATCGTACCAATTGGGACCCTTGATGATGAAACTCGGTATCCTTTCGACGAAAGGGCCAGGCTAGTCGCGAAAATTGAGTTCAGGCACAGTGTCACGTGAGTGCACAGTAACATATTTTCCCTCTTCCGTAATCATCCTCCAACACTCATCTGGGTTCGGGGCATCAGATAGATAGATACAATACACAGTACTCCCTAATCGTACATGTAGCCCCTCCCCTGCTCCTTTCATCACTCTAACCATATCGGGCGGCTTTCGTGAAGCTAACCGAGGAGATGTCATCAACGTCAGCCCACCACGCACAACTCGTATCGATATTGCAGACGTCGAATGTGTCCCTCATTGGAGCGTTGTACCCAACACCATCCTCTACAAGCCCAGCGCCATTTGTAAGTTGTACGGTCAAAGATACCGGGGCTATGCAGTGCGTATCCGTAAGTTTGCTAAAGTCGCGCGAGTTTCTATCCCCACAAAAAACGACAATGCAAGCAGACGCTTCGTGCAATGCGGGCCATCCGATTGGGAAAGGAGCGACGGGCATATCCCTGCAGATTGGTTGCGATGGTGGTACGTCGCGTGCGTTGTCCAGTTCAAGGGAGCGAGGCTCATGAAACAAGCAGACACCACTTTTCCACTGAAGAGACGACAGGATGAACGTTTCGGATTGTTGACGACGCAGAGCAACAGCAGACGATGCAAGAGTTGGTGTGTCAGTTGGATGAATGTTCACTGTTCGTACCATCTTCATGGTAAGCATATCTATGCACCATGCACGTCAATCGAGGGTTGTCATTGTGACATCTCCGGTTGGCGGATGTATTGTATTCGCCGGCCTCACACACCCTCTAGAAAAAGGAAAAGGCCGCGATCAGGAAATTTCTTTGAAGAAAAGTTAGCTCACCGCCGTCAAGGATCCGGCACGGCACCGGGCGTTGAGGCTAAATGAATTAGGGCAAATGCGCAGACTGGGGGTGCCTGCATGCTGGAACTGCAACACCAGATCATGGCCACTCATGTTTTGGACGAGGCGGTCAGCGAGCGCGAGAATCATCGACGGTTGGAGTTGATCTGCGCGTCGGTGTTGGTAGTCACGGAATGCGGGTCAAAGATGGTGATGACGATGATGATGATGATGATGGGGAAATTCCCAGCCTTCACTCCAGCGCAGTGAGGTAATGTTTGGCCGCACACTTGGCCTGGAGCATCCCACGCAGGCGCATACGTACTGTGTACGCTCGGTACGATCCAGCTGGACCGGGCTAGACCTCTAAAGGAGGTCATGATGATGGAGGCGGCGCGGGGGCATTGTGGCATTCTCATATGGGCAGATGGAAGCCTGGAGAGATGCTTTTTATTCTGTTGGTTTTTAGAACACTTGCTGTAACACGCTCCGGTCAGCGTCGGCGGGCGTGATAGGTCCATGAGCAGAACTCTGGCCCCTGGCAACGTGCAAAGACTAAAAGTAGCATGTTGTCATATCTTGGGAGCTTCCGAACGAGACATCCCTGAATTACATTCACCCTACGGCGCACCGCTGCCTACCTAGAGCACTCCTAGTCGCTGTGTTTAGAACCGTGCTCCACTCCACCTCATCCCCCCATCCCTCTCTCATCTATCTACCTCCCCTCACCAAACACTCTCAGGGACTTTCGGATTCTGGGCTTTGGACACTGTCACCGCTCCTCGTGCTGTGTAGCTCCCGAGTTCCCTCTCCACCACTTTTAATCCTCCTGTTACCACTTCTGTACGATACGTGACGTTGCCGTACACATTCAGGGGAGGCCAGAGCAACTTTTTGCACGGAAGCACTGTACTCCATACACAGTCCTTTCGTATAATTGAGCCGGCATCCAAGTCAGCACTGCAGACGCATTGTCAGGCAGAAGTGTTGCACACTACCTTGCATGAGCGGTAACGCTTCAGGTTAACCTGTGCTTCATTCCAGGGATCCAATCGACCCTAGCATCTCTTCCACCAGCAGCAGCAGCAACAACAACTATCCTGCCATCTCCCCCAGCCTGCAACGCTCTTCTTCGCTCAGGAAGGTCCTCGAGCAGACTCTCGTTCCCTGTGCATCTTGCGGCGCCGCGATGCCATACAACACACGCAGAAAGTCGTTGTCGTTGCCGTCGCTAGGCATAGCTCTCCCCGGAGGCCCGCGACCCGCGCGCTCACCGCCTGCAACCATGGACGGTCAGCACAATCCAAAGAGGCAGAAACTCTCACATTCCGTCTCGACATCGCCAACATCGCCACCACGACCTGTTGCGCTGCGCTTCGATGGGCGACCGAAAAGCCAGCATGGCCGTGTGGCTGACACCCCGCCACCGTCGCCAGGCGGCGAGTCCGGCCAAACAATGATCGATACTCAGGGCATCGACGACATCATTGTGGTCGGTGTCATTGAGCAGCTGCAGAAGACGGGAAATCGCCCCCATTTGCTCAAAGAGCTCGCCACCGTCCTTTCACCGACAACCCCGATTGTTGAAAGGTACGTACCAAGCTCTACCTCCCCGTCCACCCCTAGCTCTCCATTGCTAACGCGTCGCAGCTCTGCGAATCCGGCAGCGATAATTTCATCGCGCCTAGCAACCTATCTGAAGCGCAACTGGACCGCGCTCTCACGCTGTCCACTTGATAAGAAGCTTGTAGGGACGCATCCCAAGCGCGTGTATTATTTCTTGTCGACATGCCCACACCAGCCAATCCCCGATGAGATGAGCAGCGTGCATTCCGCAGCCCGCGTCATTTCGCCGTCGCTGTCCTCGGCTGCGTCCGAAGGCGAAGACGCAGATTCACGGTCACGAGACGTGAGGTCGCCTTCACCAGAGCTTGACCTCTCTGATTACGATGACGGCAGCGCCCCGTTTTCGAATCCACCTCACCCTCCACCGCCCCACAACATCGCCCACAACCGCCGCGCCCAGTCGCCCCCCTTGGAAAAGGACGAGCGCGAGTTCACGCAGACTGCCTCTGTTCTGCAGCAGCGGAGAAAAAGCCAAGCGGCTGAGCGCGAGCGCCAGCGGTCCGCCAGTATGTCCATCGGCGAGGCCGTCAAATCCGATGTGACTATGGACGACATCCCCGAAATCGAAGAGACGGAAGAGAGTGCGGCCCGCAAGAACTCGGAAATTGCGGTGGCCCTGTTTGGTCAGCTGGAGCACGCCAAGTTCGAGCCTAACTTTGGCACAAACAGCCCTCTGCTGAAACCAGCACTCAGCATCGAGATGCCTCCACCCATGTTCAGGCCAGGCGAGACGAAGATGGAATCAATCGATGTCGACTCTAACTGGGAAATGCGGAGCCCCGAGAACATTGAGCTGGATGAGCTCGACGACCTGTTTGGCGGATACTAGAGAGAGAGAGAGAGAGAACAAATCGGAATGTTTGCAGTTTGCAGCACACGATACTGGTTTGATTTACCTAACGAATCTCCTTGGGCGCGCGATTTGTTCTTTACTACTTCCTTTAGTATATCCTAGATGGACCTCTACTCGCTGCTCGCGCTGCACAGAGGGGCCCCACTTTTCAGTTCACTTTACTCTCTTATTACTTGGGCGGATGTCAGGATATCAGTCGAAGTTTTCAGCGATTTCATGGTGTCTAGGTGATGGGTTGGGAATACTTGTACGATTACTTGTCTGTTCTGGAGTGACCTGTCGTCGAGGCACTGGCTGTTGATCGGCTGATACGGACATTTGGTATGGCAGGAAATGGAACGGGTGCAGTAATGGGGCGCTCTCTACATTGAGATGTCGACGGTGGCCTCCTGCACCACTACATCATATCAGATAAAAGTCTTCAAATTGGGAAAAACAGTTTATATGCTTTACATTGCTTCTTCCACTTGAATGGGCTTCACTTCACACGGCTTGACCGGGCTTCCTTGAACGTTCCCGACCTGGCACCATGCCGGGGCGGTGAACTGTGAGTTGTCTTTTCTGCATGTGCATGCAACTACGGAGTACTACCAGGTTCGTTCTCTACAGATGCATTTTGCGAAGTGCTAACACATGCGCCCCGCACCGCTACTTCGCGCCAACACCATACATACCTAAGTTAAGTAGATACCTAAGTACCTAAGTAGATAGTCCGGAGTAGTCTAGACTAACAGATAGAGCGTTGTTTAAGAGCCATTTCCCACGGGGCTGGAGAGCGCCTAACGTGCAAATGCCAGCCGGCGTGGCGCTCTATCCAGGGACGATCCTGGGGGAAGCAGTCAAAGTGTTCACCTTGGCGACTTCGATCTTTTCTTTTCGGTCGCCGGGCAAGCTCGGAACTCTGATCGCGACCCTTTTGCTATTATCGATCCCCATCTGTGTTGTCATCAACTGCGATTCCTTGCATATTGACTAAGCAGCACTGATTGTTCGGTGAGTCGGAGTGAGTGTGCAGTCACTCAGTCACTCAGTCAGTCAGTCAGTCAGTCAGTCAGTCCAGCCACCCTATCCGTTATCCCAGCCACCCACTCCTGCAGGGCTGACGGGCTCGGCTTCGAAGGGGGGGTTGCGCATCTGCAAACACGACTTGTCGATTGCATGTACAATTGCGTGCAGCGTGCGCAGAAGCTTTCTCAACGGAAACGAACGATAGGGCGACTGGGTGTGTGATCCGCAACTGCTGCAGGTCCGCACGACGAGGCCGAAGCCGAGTGGATCAGACCTTTCGCCATCGCAATTGGTGTAGGAGCTGGACTCCCACTGAGAAGCATACAAGAGCCAGGCACTCCAGGACTCCGACAAAAGTGAAGTGGGCGAACGCGCAAAGGGTCACGCAGTCATATTCAAGGTTTCCCGCCGTGCATGTTAGACGGTGCTTCACTCCACACTGGGTCCTGTGTGCCTGTCTACTAGTTGCCGTCTCCAGCCAAAAATCCACACCGCTTGAATCAACGGCCAGCACAACCCCGACATTCACCCGACCCACCTCACTCCTACTGGCGCCTCCATCTTTCTTGATCTTATTCGCGTCCGCGCGTAAACCTACGCGGTGGATTCCTCGTCTTCAAGCGACGACTCGGGGTATTTCCCCTCACCCGAATCTGAGAAACGTCGAAAAAGGGGGTCCAGGGCCGGTAATTCAATGTCTCTCGCACCCCCCTCGAGAGCTCGGAGCCACAGCAGGGCGCCGAGTAATGCGCGAGTCTCGGCGCCCATTGTTGTGTCGACAACACCGAAACCGCCGATCGAGGTTGTACTTCCGCCTGCCGGGCCGCGACCGAGAAGTCGGGGACCGCTGGCCGTGGAAGCACCTGGATTGAGTGGTGGAAGGGGCATGTTCAAGAGGTTGATTGTCGCATGTGATGGAACCTGGTTGAACTCTGACAATGGGATGCTGAACGGGAAACTAAGTGTTCCAAGTAACGTGACAAGGATATCAAGAGCCATCAAGGCTGTCAGTCAGGATGGTATTCCCCAGATTGTCAACTATCACTTTGGTGTCGGGACTCAAGGCGGGAAGCTGAACCGCATAATCAGCGGCACAACAGGTGAAGGGCTTAGCGACAATGTGCGGGAAGCGTATTCCTTTCTTGCGAACAACTACCATGTTGGCGACGAAATCTTTCTTCTCGGCTTTTCCCGTGGCGCCTTCACAGCACGCAGTATTGCAGGACTTATTGGTGAAATCGGACTTCTTACCAAAAAAGGCTTGAATTCGCTACCAGAGGTCTTTGAAGACGTCAAGGAGAGGAGAAATTCGAGATATGTACCCAAGAATCCGAATGTACCGTTTCCAAACAAACCAAGCGCGAACAGTCCGAGATATGCGGATGAGTTGGAGCGGAGAGGACTTACAAGGCTGGACATACACATCAAGGCAATTGGGGTGTGGGATACAGTGGGCAGTTTGGGGACACCGAGAATAGGGTGGTTGACGAAAGTTGGATTGCAATCGAACGAGAGTAAAGAGATGTCTTTCTACGATACGAAACTGTCTTCTTGCATAGAAAATGCGTTTCAGGCGCTTGCGCTAGACGAACGGAGGTCGGCATTTTCACCAGCATTATGGGAAAAGCCAGATGGAAATCGGACGACGTTACGCCAAGTGTGGTTCCCGGGTGTTCATTCGAACGTCGGTGGTGGTTACGATGATCAACAGTTGGCAAACATCACCTTAGCGTGGATGATGAGTCAGCTTGCGCCGTTTCTAGATATGAGAAATGAGTATCTGTTCGAGCAGGATGATGAGAATGCGAGGTACTATGAGGATCTTGACGAAGAGGTACGGCCTTGGAGTTTTGGGGAAATCTATAATTCGGTGACTGGCTTGTTCGCTTTGGGCGGCAGTTCAGTGAGTCCCTCGACGCATTTTAACGATAAAACACTTACAATTTCCAGACACGTACCCCAGGCCAATACTGTGTCGCAGATCCCCAGACTGGACGCCCAACATCTCGACCTCTTCACCTAACAAATGAATACGTCCACGCCTCAGCCCGAACACGCATCCGTCTCGCCGGCCCCGGCGTCGCCGACAGGGGCGTCTACGAATGCCGTGCTCTAACCGACAACTACAAGCTCGTGGTCGACTACGGCGCCAACACCTCACGCACATCAGAACCAGACATCCACTGGAAAATCAAAGTCCGTGACCAACACAGCGTGAAGATTCTACCGGAAGCACCGCTCTGGGGCATCGAGAAGGAACTCGCGCGCCGCGATCCCGAGACCTTTGACTACATCAAACGACCACCTGCAACCACTAGTTCTCGAGACAAGCGGAAAAAGGCAGCAGGTCGATTGGGTGGCCCAGCAATGGTAAGCCCAAAGATGTCAAAGTCGAATGGAAGGCTTGATCCCCGAAGGAGTCTGGCGGATGATGAGAGGAGGGGGACGAGGAGTAGTGCGGTGGGTGGACGGAGTCGAAGTCGACCGAGGAGCGCTGATGAGAGGAGTGTTGTTCGGGATAGCATGCCACATCGTAGGCAAAAAGATAAAGCGTGGTGGGAGGGTATGAGTAGTGCGATGGGTGGTGGGGCGGAATCGGGGGTTAGTGGACGGGACGGTGGGGGGAGGAGTCCTAGACGGAGTAGTATGAGGGTTTGATAGGTCAGAATTATCGAGAGAAAGAAGGAGGGGATTGAGATTGGGCCGACGCTTCCTTGAGGCTCTGATGTGGTTTAGGAGAGGAAGAGTGGGAAGCGGGGGGGGGCTTGTAGGATTACGTGCTTAGGATGCATTGTTTTCGATGTATTCTTTAGTGGCAGGTGGAATAGAGTGGCAGAGAGTAAAGTAAATAATACCCTTGTTATAAATAGTTAACAGACTTTCATTCATTCGTATACAAAATCCCCTTGGATATTGTTCACCATCATCATCATCATCATCATCATCATCATCATCATCATCATCATCATCATCATCATCATCATCATCATCATCATCATCATCATCATCATCATCATCATCGCCACCTTCCCCTTTCTTCTGCAATTCTGCCCAGGGGGTTTAAAAGCTTTAATAAGTGGCACTGAGTATATTGCTGAATTCGATGTGTTTCATCCATATACGGACCGGGATTTGCATGCACATGTGGTATTAGACTTTACCTCTTGGTTATAAGATATGCGCAGATAGGGGTATCGACGCTATTGCGTATCAGGCTAGCGCTGTTCAAGGATGGGACTTCACCTCATCTTGCACGTTGGTGTCGTAGATACTTCATTGCATTTTATCTTGGTTATTGCACTCTACCCAGATTTCACTTCCGCTTCTACTATACAAGATGCTCACCATGAGGTCGCATCTAGCTTGGTGCGATAGTTAAAGCACGCTAATGTGTTGATGAAGGCTTGCCTTGAGGATAGGCTTGTGTGTTAAGACACAGGTAGATCTAAGGTTTATTTATCAATTCGCGTAGAGGTAGATAGTACTTATAGATAGAGACGAAATAGAGGAGTTGTATTCTTGTAGGGGCTTTGGGTTTATTAGCGTAAGATATATGCAATTGTTTGTTTCTATCGCACTAGTACATATCTAATGCGTATACATAACCCCTTCGCGAATCACCAGTCGCTTGACCATAAGCGCTTTTATCATATTCAAAGGTTACTACTTATTTTTGAATGAACATATTTAAGTGGCTTTCTCTCGCGACAACGTGTACGGTCTCAATAGCTATTGGGGGCGGGCTGAGATGGGCAAGATCTTTGATGCTAATGTGTGCAGCAAACCCATTACAGGATAGCCTTTCTACTCTAGATTGATTAGTTTTTAGGCTATTATTCTTTAGACTTAATAAGTAACGTGGTTTATAGCATGGCTTATGACTGTGACTCCACTGTGTACTATGCGTCAGTCACCATTAGTGACTTCTATGAATACCTTCTATTCCTCGCTTGCAAAGATTTATAATCTCGGATACGACTCGACGTATCAATACGGACCCCAAGTCTCATTCAGACCTAAGCGTTTTGGGTGGGGGCAGGGTTGCGATTGAGGGACTATACTGGTGAGTGGCATTGAGGCAATCGCGTTCTGAGATCTGCTAACACAATAGCGGCTATCAATGGCTTTCTCGTAGCTAATTATAATATTAAATGATTTTCTTGAGCTCGTCAATCAAGATTGGTTTTAGGGGATTGGTATTGTGCTAACTGCCCATGCTATTGTGTTTGCTTCCGTTTGCGCAAATGACGTACACTTCTATTTGGAAGCCTCTCGCGCAGCAGACTCACGGAACCAACAACACCCCCACTACCGAGAGTGTATTTTTTGGAATCAAGTTTATTCACCTTTCAATTCTTTATCGACACGGCGCCTCTTGCATACCTCGAAACAGCGCAGTCTGCTTGAGCCCAATTCTGACGAAAGGCCTGCCACGTGCGCGACAGCCGCTGCCCTACCGACGCGCACATATTGCTTACGGGTTGCACAATGGCCGATCAAGTCGATCACACTTCTTCTACAACGTTTATGCCGAACGACGCAAGCGCAGCCCAGATCGAGGCTGTGCTGATGAGGAAGCTCGCAATCGTTGGCAAAGATGCGCTCCTCCCGTACTACATGGAGCTTCTAGGCGATGTTCCACATACCCAGGAACTAAAGAAAGCAGTCGAATTCATCCGAGTCATAGGAAGCTCGCCTGTAGAGCCTAGTTACGTGAGCTTTGCCGTCAAGAAAGCGGCCAATATACTGCAACCCATGACAGGGGTTTCGTACTTGGGAACCAAAGATCGAACAATTGCAACGAAACAGACAGTGACCTTCTGGGTAAGCCTAAGCCTTCTTTCAAAATACATTGGTATCGTATCTGACTGCGACTGCCTATAGCACCATAGCAAAGGGCTAAAGGGAGAGAAAAGTCCCACTGTCGCTTCTCGCTTTGCCGAAATCTACATATACGGCATCAACTTCCCGCAAACCACTAAAACCAATGCGCCTCAGCTTAGTCTGATCAGTAAGCATGGCAGGAGAGAGTTTCGAATTGCCTCTCCCGGTAGCTTGTTAGATCTCTTCATATCGATCCTTGACTGCGAGGTGGCTTTCGTTCAGCTACAGACTGCCAAACGTGGGGTCCTCACTCAGAAGACGCGGCGCGCCACTACCTTGAACAACTTCCGAGAGGCGAAGGCGGATAACAACGGCTACCTAGAGGAAGCGCTCTATGCCCACAAGACTGGCGATTTCAACGCCGCCGTCTTCTACCTAGCGCGCGCGCTGGATACCAACCCGTACCGCGGTGAAAATGCCAAAGAAATCCGCCTTAGACTCGACTATGCCGCCGACTGGAACCTCAGCATTGTAGCTCATAGCTTCACCGAGCCGATCAAAATCCACATCAAGGGGCAAGTCCATCAAATCGTCTATTACAAGAACGACGGCGGGCGCCAGATACTCGCCGACATCTTCGAGCAGATCATTAACGCGTACGACGATGAGGTACGTCTCGGTGGCAACAGGTGGGCAGATTACTACAAGCAGGATGAAGCTCGCTTTCGGCAGGCACCTGCGGTGCCTGGTCCTTGTGAGGTTGATGAAGCTCAGTGGCGGAAGCGTTCGCTGAAGAGGAAGCGCAAAGAGCCTGATCTAAAGGTCTCTTGCTTGGAGACAGCGGCGCAGAAAATCGAGGAAATGCCGATAAAGAAAGCTAGAATGTCCCAATTCTCTAAGTCGGTGACGCATGAACTTTACCAACATCCATTGCAAAGCAGTCCTCTGCGCAACGAAGTCATCTTCCTTGCCGCAGCATCGGTGCCAGAAGGTAGCATAAAGTCCAGCATCAAATACTCTTCGTCGAATCTTTGGTCACTATTAGTCGACAAGGCTGTAAGTTTCTACCAAGCGAGTGCGGCTGCATGCAAGCAAAACTTCACCAGCGGGCCACCAGATGTTACTACTCTAACGAAGTCTCTCGAGGCAAAACACAGCCATCCTCCGACTCCACGTCTATCCAACATCAATTCACTCTCAGAACTCCAAGCCATAAACACAGAAGCCATGGACTTCTGCCAGGCCTCGAAACAGGGCGGAAAAAAGTCGACGACTGCACAGGTTGTGACGTATGACAAGCCTTGCACACCACAAGAGATTGGTATTTTACTGCGCAAGGTCAAGGAGGAGCGCAGAGGCGGGAGTACTAAAGGCCTATCCGAGAGCTTTATTCGTGGGAGAGTGGCGAAAAAGAGGAAAGCAACGAATTGAAAATACAGCAAGTCCTGGGAAAACAGCGCAAGATCGTGGGGGAAATGCAATGTATATACGATGGTTGGAGGTAGTTGTTAGCAAGGAAATCCCACGAGGACTACTTTGAAGGCGAGACTTTTGCACCTTGAAGCTTGATATTCCATTGTTGCTGTCCCATGGAACCTATCTCCCATCCCTCGACTTCCTCGCCAACGACTCGAGTTATATCGTATTTGATAATGGGGGTCGAAACTCACTAACCATAACAAACCCAAAGAGGAAGAAATCAGAGATGACGGAAAGCGTGTTGGAAATGAGTGTAGATGTGGTGATTTAAATCTTACATGTTTTTTGTTGATTTTATACATAGGGGTTGCGTGGAATTAGCATCAGCATTCAGAATGTGAAAGACTGCTAGTAGGTGTTGAATAGAGAAGGACAGACTTGGAACTGGATTAAAAATGATCAATTTTTAGGTGGTGGGTTGGATTTGAGTGCATGGCTGGCTGGGTTCACCGCTTTGAGGACCGTGAGAGGGACGATTTGTCGTATAGACCTGTCAGAACTAAGGATCGGGGTGAAAGACTATATTGAATGGAAACTGCTGGTCTCTGAAGGAGGGCAAGCAACTGACTTATATATTCTATAGATGGTCATCAATTTGGTGGCAATCCCATACAAAGCATGACTAGTAGGTGAATGCTCAGGTAGCTGGGTAACTCGGGTTTCACTGTGATCCACTATGATCCACTAGTATCTACTGGGATTCACTATGAATCGCGATATTTCACTGTGAAACCCTATACTAGTTAACTGAGGCATGTCAGGGTTCACTAACATACACTAGGACTCACAGTGAATCACTGTGGATCGGTAGTATCCCACGTGACCAACCACTGAGCTTTTCGCCTGACAAGACCTGTAAAGACTGGGTTGCCAGGGAAGCACATGGAGTAATAAGATTGCTCTTGTGTGATAAATTGTTTCTAGTTCATTAAGCGAGATAACTATCGGGTGGACTTAGTCATAGTATGAAGGGGCGGGTTTTAGGAATTGTATTGCCATTCGCCTCGATGAAGTTGTGAGTTTGGTTGAGTGTTTATTGTGTATTAAGAATTTGCTGGATGAGTGTTGCAAACATCACGCGTACTAAAGGGGTTTAATTATATAGATGTTCGATGTGGTGAGTTGTTTAGGTACTTGATATAGTGCTACTTGTTTATAAGTACCAGAATAAGACCCATACTCGAGTAGAGGAGTTCAGTCGCCACTTCCTTGAATTTGCGGCATACGTGGTTTGTTATGCAGGTGAGAATGCTACCGAGGAGCTGAGGCTGAATGGCCGTTTGATTGGCTAGAATATATGGATCGGCTACACAGCCTGACCGCGAGCGAGACACGAGCGTTGTGCGAATCAAAGGTGAAGATGTTCACATGAGAAGCTGGAATTCGAAATAAGAGGCAGAGCAGAGGGACTTCCGATGGCAGTTCAAAGATGCATCCCATACGCCCTACCAATAACCCTTCTCTAAACTCAGAACTCCATGCTAAAATGCTCGATCTAGGTACATGTCATATTACTTCATAGACCAGCTCGTGGCCCAACGGAATTTGTGCTTCGGTTCTTCAATTGCTCTTCGTTGACGTCTTTCTATTCATACTCTTCACAAGTTGCTTCCCCATTATTCTCGAGATCTCGATCGCATATTCCTTTTTGCTCATTCTCCTCACGATGCCTGAGCCGTCTTCGTTTCCAGATGCGCTATGGTTGAAGGCAGATGGTGCATTGGGGTCGACTGCAGAGTCCAATACGGTTGAATGTATCTCTGGTTCATATTTGGAGTAAGATGGTGGTTCTGGAGTAGCTTCCATTGAATGTCGAGTTGATGAGTAGGAATTCTTTGAGATGGTTGATGTTGAGCGATATCGGGAGGAGTAGGAGTCGGTAGATTGTTTGTGTTCCCCAGCCATAGTATCGAATTCACGGACGGTGATTGTTGAATCCTTCATTGAGTGTGCGTACGGGATAGCTTAAAAGGATATAGGATGATATTTGGATAGAATACTGCGACGGGTTGCTTACCAAGGCTGAAAAAGGCGATTTGGAACTCTCTGACAACATCACGAAGCGGCTTATCAATTTATACCAAAATATTTCATCATGTCTATAATTTCGACGTCATCTCGCCCACCTTGTCTACGCTTCTCTCGGGAGGCGATGCAGCCACTCCTTGTCTAGCACAGCCGGAACGGGAAGGCCAATCAACAATCGCGTCCGCATTAGCTCAGGAACCGTCACAAGGTTTCCGTCCCGCACGCTATGGCACTGTGGTTAACCTGCAGAATACACAAAAGCAAGAATAGCTGTCAGAAGGTTTGCAACAAGGTTGGCTTGATTCTGTGATAAGGTTGGCGTTTGATGGTGCGATTGTGGCGTCCGGGGTAGATCGGTGGGCGGAGGAGGCAGGTTTGTCGATAGTGATGTCATCAGTGACGAAGAAGGAAGCGGAATGAAACGGGCATTGCGCCAAATGAATTATTGTAGTTATCACGAACTTGAAATGGGCTCGAAATTTATTCAGGTTACTGATCTTGTTTCCAGGCCATGTTATAGCGAATAGACATATTTGATTGCTAGCTTTTGAAGAGATCTTTGAATCTACCACCAAGTCTCCGCAAGTGTGGGACCGCAGACCGTGAATCGCCGGTCTCGCTACTCTTCCCTCGCCTAGAGCTTTTCTTGTTTTCCCTGGTTTGTTCTATCTCAATCTCCGTTGGCATATTGAAATTCCCGCTCAACCTTCGAATCCTGGTGCGTGATTGATCTGAAGACGCCGGCAAGTGTGTGGGCCCCAAATGATGTTGCGAGGATGTTGCTGGTGATGTAGAAGAAGGCATGGGTCTTAACAATTCTGCTACAGTAAATGGAGTTAGACAATTGTCATGCGTTGCGGCTCTAGGCCCCTTACCATCACAATAGGGCTTGTGAGCTGTGCTCGATGCATTCTTCGTGTAGCTCATTGTTATTGAATTTGATAGCGAAAAGGATCGTAACTGACCCTGTATTTCTTTGGAGAAGTATGAAAGTTAAGCTTGCTCTTAGCACCATCCTTGTAGCACTGTGTCATCTATATACCATCACGTTCTCTCCACAACGTCACAATTTGCGCTATCAGGAGGTCAGCTGTGCCGAATAGTCGGAGGACTTGACCGCGGAGGCTTATTAACTCTAGCGATACGTCGTCTCACTTGCTCAGACAAGCAATCACGCGATGTCCGTTGCGGGCCTGATTGTGGCGCCGCGGAGGCGGTGTCATGCAATTCGGACATTGCCATGTTAATCCTGATCGATCGAGCTCGTAGCTATGAGCACGATGTGTATATGGAGGCACGTAGTGTGGACTTGCACGTTACCATATTAATGAATATCGTATTCTATAGTTATGAGAAAAATTCCAATCTTTTACCTCTTAGGATTTCGTTAGAATGAGTTTCATATTGTGTGTGTGGAACTATCGAATAGCAGTGGCGTAAGCAACGATACTTTGGCGAGGGTAATAGATAGAGGTATGGCTGAATCGGGATAATGTTTGGATTTGTAGAATTCGTGGAGCAGAAATCACCTTCCAAATCGGAGGTGGAAAAACAACCTTAACGAAGTATTGTCGCAAATCCAGGGAGCAAAATGTAACTACATTAAGCCTTGAGGATTATGCGATATGTATACACCTACCTACGCGACAAATATCGAACCAAAAAACAATGCGCAAATATCACGTCATGGATAGAATTGGTAGTCCCTCTCCAATGGAACCAGTTTGTGTGAGACGGTCAAAATTCAGATCATTAGTATGGGAGCGTTCGCTGTCCATGTGCTGAGACCATCTTTCGTCACGCATGGCTATAACAAAATAATAAGCTCAACGCAACAGGAATGATTCAGAAGTTCTGGAAACATCGAGCACTGAAGAAAAGGGTGATTAAAATGTAAGAGAGTCAAGCGAGTGTGATTGTATCCAACTAACGTGCCCCTTAGCTAAGTACGAACAGTCAAGCTCATAGCATATGGAAAATCCGAACGCCCGAGGCCGCTCCCTCTTAAAAGCCACCGACTCCCCTCCGCTATCCTAAACAAGTATCTAAATATGCGAGATTGAAGTTGAAGTGAGTTGCTCAAACAACACACTTGAGGTGGTCGCCTTCGGGGTTGCAGGCTGCGGATGTTGTCAGTGAATAGCTGTGGATCAGACCTAGGGTGACACTTACCACCGGTGAGGGTATTTCCGTTGTCGTAAAACTTGCAGCTATCGCCGTTCTTGTGCTTGCAGTTGTTGGGACAGTTGCAGGCAGAGACTATTCGTCAATTAGTCAAGGTGCTTGATCCTTAAGAGATAGGAGAAGTCATACTCGGATCCTTAGCAATAAGAGCAGCACGCTCGTCGATAGATATAGCACGGTTGTCCATCTGCACAGCGGCGGCGATGGCCTGGCTGGCGAAAAGGGCAGTGATGGCAGCAGCAATGACGGTCTTGGAGAACATTTTGAAAGGATGGAGAAGTAGTTTGGTTGGTTGGGTGAAGGGTGATAGATGTTGGTGTTGATATTAGAAGTGTTGATTGTAGTTGTGAGAATGCTGTTGTGATAATGAACGTAGAGGTGGAATATGGACTCTTTTTATACCTTTCCAGAGACTATTGGTAGTCTCTGTGTACCAAATGTCTAGAGCCGACTAAGAACTCGTCGTTCGCAGCTAAGTGATGTTTGTTGGATCGCCAGGGGACCATCTCCTCCACGATATTCGCCCTGGGCGTTGTTGAAACATGATAGCAGATCCTCATATGAGACTTCTTATGGGAGTTCTAGCCAATGGAGCCGCCCAAGTAATCTCAAGGGGTTGTATCTTCTCCATTCGAGGTCACTGTTGCATGGCGCTAGGCTATGCCCGGAGCGCGTCACTCAGACAATGACGTCTATAAAATCAGACAAACGTCACAGATTTAGAGATTTCGAAGAAATTCTGTTACTTTGGTTGCCTAAGTCTTCCCAGATTTCTACGGTATATACTGTTGTGCAATGGTAAGCAACAAAATGGCCGCTTACGGGCTATGTTTTGGCCCCTGTGAGACCCTGGGTCCCAAAGCTTACATTTACGAGTTGTCCGCGCCCAAACGGACATGGAAGATCTGCGATGAGGCGTCTTATTCTCCGGTAGCCTTAAAACTTTCGTCTGCGCTGGTCGATTACACGAGGCGAAGAGGCCTTGCTTTAAATAAGTTAACCAATACCAAAGCATGAATCGATGTTGCTGTTCGATACATGGCCACTAAAACCGACGTATGTACTTCCGGCCCCACAATGTAACAGTCCAGAATACTTGAGTTCCGCCGTTTCATGTAATTTTGTGGGGGATCGTACCCTAGGGCCTGTGGCACATGAAAGGGAGGCTCGTAAATGGGCTGACCCCCCTTCTGCTTGTGGTATATAAAAAGTCGGTTGAAGACCAATCAATAAGAGCATCTGATCAGAACTAGCCGCAAGGGGGTGCCGCCTATTTATTAGTCCTCATTGTGGAGCCTCATACAAACGAGATTCTCGATCTCCGAGTTCAACCAACAATCAGCGAACTTATCGTACGCAATGTGCCCTACGATTCTGCTTTTATTCGGCCAATCAGTCTACGAATTCGGGTTCAACTATCAATATATACTGATCAACACGCGTATAGAGAGTCGAAGCATGGACTGACAAAACCCGACCGACTGTGCTGACCGCCAGTATGTCGGAACCCAACTCTTCTTACAGGGAGGCCTTACTGTGACGTATATATCGAAGATCGTTAATTTGATTAAGAATCTGGTGTAACACCTTAGCAACTGTTCAGATTACCCATGGTGACTTCAAGCCTGCTCACATCGTTTTTCTATGCATCGATGTGTACAGGAAACACTGCCTCATATGGTGCTACGGACACCTTGGTCTGACTAGTTTAGGTCTGAGACAGCTGAGATCAGCACTGAATATCTCGCACGATAATCGCTGCTGAGATTTCCAACATATCCAATGTTACAAGAGGGTGATGAATCTAGCCCGCATTAATATACTTCCTTTCTAGCTCTCCTGTATGTCAGCGGAGCCTGCCTTAGCATGATATATGCTGTCATACAATGGGCAGATCCTTATCAAATGTTGCATAGTACGAACCTGTGTAAATCCTCATCGTAAGCCTGACCCTCTTGAGCTGTTTCGTTGATCGCCAATAGAATCTCGTGCGATATGATTTTGAGACTACAAAGATCACTTTTCAAGGGCGCCTAATCGTTGTGGAACCATGGTTGGCGCCAGTGTTGTACGGCGAATGAATCAATCTTCAGGAAAAGAGTCAAAGATGCGGTCAGCCGTGAAGCATTTCACCCTCAAACTTTGGAATGTAGAATTAACTTACAAAGACTGGCTCTAGAGGGCAGAAGATAGCGAAATAACCTTCTAAGCCATAGAATGAATTTAGAAGGGACGAATTTGAGAACTTGGCAAATAGTGAGACTTGAGATACTTTGCCGTCTAAAATGATATATCCTTTTGATATAAATGCCTCATACTGTATATTTCATCTCCGGCTCTGTATGCATCAGGCTCTTGAACAAGTTGTCTGCACTGTATTCATCTTCACAATGGTCTGAAGTTCATCATCAAACAAAACGCCATCTTTTCGTTAAATCGTTGAATACCTAGTCCCAGTGCTTGCGTCATCCCATAGGACTGTGAATCTGTAAACGTGGGTTGAGTAATAACTAAATACTTATCTTCGTCGTCCAGAAGCTCACTCTCGAGCAGTTCGAAAACCAACGTCTTAGTTACATGAGTCGACAAATAAAATGGGCAATAAAATCGAGACTAAGAGCAGTGTGATATATCGCACTTACCTTCACCACTAGCGTGGATACTGGGTATGTAACTGGTCCTTGCCACTTCACCAATACAACAGCTTTACACTGCACAATTTTCTGTCCATTACAAGTAGCATATGATAATAGTCGACTGTCCACCTACAAGTTTCGCTAAAGTGAACGTTGGGGGTATTCTTTTGAGGCGTCGAATACCTAGTGATACCTTTTCTCTACAAATATCTTCACGCGGCGTGCGTATATTATGTGAGTTAATGATCTTGTAGTTTCTATATCAATTTAGATAATGTTCCTTTTCGTATCTATAATCTTACCCCCAATAGTGGAATGCTTTATGGCCCCAGCTAGTAATTTCGTCGCATTTGCTGTTACTGGTCTGTGACTTTCCAGGCCCTAGAAACAACTTTTGTGGATCATGATTAGCCAATTGACTCAATTTTTCAAACCGGGTTGACGTGCCAACAGTTGTATGAAGTACCAGAAAGACCCAGATCAAAGATATCGCCCCTCGAATTCACAATATGATGTTTATTTGAGTTGAGCTCAAAAAGCGAAAAAAGAGAGATGTCATCTTGAATTTTATTTGCCAGGCAATTTCTCCAACCTGTGGCTAGCCCAGCCTCAAACAAACAACCATCGCACAGAATGGTTAAATATCCTAATCTGACAATAGATCATGTTTCTCAGAAGGCTATTCAAAGCGTTAGATTTATTCATCATAGTTGTCGTTGAACATGCAATTGTGGGTTTCTTGATATATTGCCATTGCGCAGCCCATAGCCCTCAACATTAGCCTGCCAACGCCGCCCGCTATAAAGCGACCTCAACACTTCAATACTGACCTACTTTCGCACCATATCACCATTACACAGACCCCAAGTCTTCCTACTAAGTTCCTTGTTACCATCTATTGGCCTCTGCTAAACCCTATCTAAGAAAAATCTAGAATTTCGGTCAACAAAAATTCCATAAAGATGTGCGTGAAATCTCATCCCACGATCGCCTTACCTCCAATCGAATTACGCTCCCAATACCACGAACCATCTCCTGAGATCCTCCATCCAGCGACATCGATTTCAAACACCGTAATGTGTTAGGATAACACTCGCCCGACACCTTAACCCGTTCCGAAGTACCACCCGCTGCCTTCCTCCCTTCCTCATAAATAGGCCGCTCTCCTTGCAACCTCTTCGCTCCTACACCACACACTACACACCACGTACCAATTCACTGTTGCAATACAAACCACACACCATACATCACACCCAACCAACCACAGACCACTACAAATATGGCACACCCCACCAGCGTCACCTCCTCCTTCATCATGTACCACAGCAAACCCAAAGACTGCCTCACAACAGTCATCTTCCACCACTCAGGCCGCACCAACCACCAAGGTTACAAAAAGACCCGCAAACGCAGCCCCCTCCACCACGAACTCACCATCGAAGAGCTCCAAGAACACAACCAAATCGAAGCCCAGAAAAGGCTCCAACAAGCCAGAAAAGGGAGGAAAGACGCTCTGAACGACTTTCTCACGGGACTGAATTATGAGGATGGGGGCGAGGACGTGAGCGAGAGTAGCAGCAGTACCGGTACACACCCTCCCAACGGAACTGGTGAGGGAATTTTCAACGATGTCGTTGGTGGTAGCGACTCAGCGGTTCCGATTATATCAGCGGATGGGAGTTCAGTAACGAGTGGACCCTCATTGGCCGTTTCTTCTCCATCCGTACCAGGCGCTGGTGGTGGCGAAAGTGGAAATGCTTCTTCGTCCTTGTCCTCATCTTCCTCATCTTCGTATTCGTCTTCGTGTTCGTCGCGTACCCGACGAAACCCCTTCTACTATTGCCCACACACCCTCCTCCCCCTCCCAAAATCATTCGACTCCGGGGAGTGCGGCCTGCGTCTCTATGTCCTCAACAACCGCAACCCCGACATATGCGGCACTCTCTTCGATGCTATTGAGGTTGTTAGACAGGACATAGCAGCGCGGAAACTCGCTGAGAAGATCCTGAGGGCGTTGAAATTGAGGAAGGAGAGAAAGCGGAAGGAAAGGGAGGAAGAGGAGAGGGGAAAAGAGGGGGAGGAGGAAAACGAGGTGGCGGGAAATGAGGTGACGGGAAATGAAGAGGAAAATGAGGAGGAAGAAGAAGAAGATGATGGTGGGGGTGAGGAAGACAAGGAGAGTGATATTATGAGGGGGAACTTGAGCAGCGGGAATGAGAGCTGGGCTGATATGATCGATTGGGACATGGCGGGACCGGCTGTTGGGATTGAGGAATAGAAGGCCTGATGATACCCTAGACTTGCATTTTTGGCGTAGTGTTATCTTTGGGACTGGTTTCACAGTCTGACCTTAGCCTAACGAATTTATGAGGGATTACTGATGTGAGTGTCGTAAGGCGTTTTTGTAGGCAATTAATTCCACCACTGAAACCCATTTTTCATCCCTGTCATATGCCTTCTGCCACTGTGGTGTGATGAAGGCTGGTTAGCTCCCTCATTAGTGTTACAGCTCCAGAGTCCCGATCCTCGACCCTGCGCTCCCTCCAGCACCCCAAGGCCCCTCCAACACCCTCCTCACCACCGTAGCAATGAGATTCTGCCTCCCGCTCTCTTTCTCCAGCCTTCGACCCAGCGCCTTTAGCACATCAAACTTGGCCATCGCGACTTGATACGCCGCATTCTCAGCATCGCCACTGCCACCGACGAGATTCGAAAATGTTGTCGCAGGCTTCATTAGCAACGGAAATATACCGCCACTGATTGTAGGTTTGAGTATCAGATCGAGCCCCGTCTGTGGGAAGTTTTGAAGACGGGCTGTCATAAGATCGTTTGGCGGGATGGAGATAAGAGATGACGCGGACGACCAGTTTGAAGTTATAATTGCGCGGATGAGGGTGAGAGAAGCGATGGCGTTGTCTTTCATAGCTATGGTGTCGGCGTGAGTGACTACATCGGTAAAAACACTGGGGTGTTTCGTATAGTAGAGGCAGGTGAGCAGACGGGCGAAGAATGCTTCAGTGTCTATCCGCTTTTGATCGTCACCAGTGGTCTCGACTTGGGGAAAGGTGATCTCTGGCTGACTTGAATTAACATTGCTGCATTTGTATAGTGGAAAATTTTCACCTACCTTTAACGGTCCGTGAAAGACAGCAGCAAGTGTCTTCAGAGCATCTGGGTTCGTTCGTGTGATGAGCATATCGAGCAAAATACAGTCATCCCAGAGAAAACTTCCCAGCCGCTGTGGTACAAGGGTTGCACGAGGCATCGAAGCTAGAATGCTCAGGTCGTGTGACTCATGTTTTCGAATGTTTCGGTGGAGGTAATTTCGAATGATGGGCATCTCTTCGCTGTTTTCAAAATTTTCTGGGTAGCTGCTCGCATAGTCACTGATGTATTGCGCCGTCCGCGGACTCAAGAAGGAATGCTCGAGACGGGGTTCATCTGAGGTATGAAAGTCGATGATGCCCTTGTGTATGCCGTGCTCCTTGAGAAAGTCTAGCGATAGACTTGAACCGTTTGCTCTGTTATGGAGTTAGAAAGGAATGCAAATATTGGTTGTAATAGGGGGCACGCACGTAAGATGTGGCCTTGCCTTGACTGTGACGACTAGTTCACGAAAGAAGTTGATGAGCGTCATATGCATCAAAATGTCGTCTTCGGTGTCGACCATCTTCAAAGCCACGTAGTGAAGTAGACCCTGTCCGTCTGCTAGACCTACCTCACGCTCAACGTCGATACCGTGACCTGTAATGATGGTCTTCCAATCTAGCGCACCCACTTTCGGCAGCCATTCCAACAATCTTGCCTGGGAAATGGTCTTGTCACGCTTGCTCAAGTGAGGAGGCGGCGAACTGCTCAAAGGCTTGAGAGACGTGTAGTGGTAGTAAAGAGCACTGATATCGCGATCATTGAATAGCCGCCGCCACATGGGTCCAGCGCCGTACGTATATGACGGTACTTCTCCTGACATAGACATAGGATCGTTCGTCGATGCTCTCAATAAAGCTGTCAATAGGCGTTCCGCTTGATTTGCAACGCCGGCATCTGACGTACAAAGCCACAGCCTCACTATAGCGCCGACTACACCAGGTCTGTTTGCCAAAGATTGTGTATCGTTGCTGCTGGCCGTAGCTTTCTCCAACAAAGAGAGGATGGTGCCATGGAAGGCGGTGGTCTCAAGATCCAGGGCCACTTCGAACGCGATGTCCTTGATGTCCTCAAACCGATATGGCCCACATAGTTTTGTTACAAAATGCAAAAGCGGCGACGGATCTTGCTGCAGTGTTGGTAGCAACTCTACGATCTGTAGGAACAGCGGGCTCGTCCCTTGCCATATTTTTTCACGGTATTCAGGCGTGTTTGTAAGTAGGCCGCATCGCTCGAGAAGCTCTGTATCGAGTTGTGTCGTTGGTATCTCGCCTATCTCTTCTAGGTGTTTCGACAGCTCTGCTAATAAGGCTGACTGTGCCATGTTGATGATGTTGCTCAGATCGTGGGGAGGGTTGAGAAGATGAGGTTGTGGTGGTAGATGACGACTCGAAGAAGGTTCTAGCCTTGCTCATGTGACTACGTGTTCGATTTCTCTTTATGACGCGATCCAAGAATGATGTGGCGTATGTCGCGTCGGAGGGTGAATCTATGGTGAATGAGGCCTGTCTCCGGTCGAGCCCCACCCAAGTACTCCGTACCGCAAGGTCTCTCGACTACTGCAGCTCAAAATCGCGACTCCACACCACTGCCACAGCTTCTACTCCCTGATTCACCGTATAGACTCAGAACTCACGACAAGCCCTCTGGTAGATATTTCGCACACTTTTGCACGCGATGTCCGCACGTGGGGGGCGCGGCGGTGCACGAGGTGGGCGAGGCGGGGCCTTTGCCGGCGGCGGACGTGGTAAAATGATGATCGCAGGCACCGAAGTCGAGTGGGATCTGTCGGGCCTCGAAATCCAAAAAGGCCCAGCTGAGCGCTTTCCGGTAAGTCTGGCGTTGTGAGTGTTCTTACAACACAGCAAGCGCTGATGGTGACAGAAAACCCATCATCCGCCGCAAGCTACGCCTGCAACCGCCGACGAGAGAGGTTTTGTGCAGCACCACCTCGCCGTTCGCGCCCGCATCCGCGAAGGCCCCTTCTACACTATTCTCAACGACGGCATGCGTAATGGCCTCAAGCGCAAAGCAGACGAGCGCGTACCGACCGAGGACGCTCTTTTCAACACCTTCAGCGACAACCAGACCTACTCGGCGCGCTACGCGAAGAAGCGCCGCCGGATCCCGAAGCTCGACACTCGCCCCTACGTCCTTGAGTTCTTTCCGCCGGAGCTCCATAACCTGCTGGTCCCCGGTGGCAGTAGCGAGAAGCGCCAGCTACTCTCCGTCACCCGAATGAACGCCCGGTCCTACGTAGATCGCATGATAGAGCAGGAGCAGGAGCGTCTGAAGGATGCAGATGACCATGAAGAAGAGGACCTGGACGAAGACGAAGAGGCCGACGATGGAAAACCTGACGCGGTAGATGAAGAGGACAATTGGTCCGCCGTTTCTAGCGACTCGGAGGAATCTGGCGACGACTACAATGCAGAACAGTACTTTGATAACGGCGACGATGACGAGCCCGATGATGGGGATCTTGATAATGCGTATGACTAAAAGCATAGACCCTGCCCTCGCCGCTGGCTCTGCATCTCTGAAGGCGTTTTGGTATGATACCCCGATGATACAGGATACTCTCATGTGTCAAATAATAGATGTATTTCGAGACGAGGGAATTATAATTGTATTGATCTCTTCTATGGTAACTGCTTTTAATCCCTTGAATTGCTATGGCAAACAAGCAAAGTGAAGATAGAGCACTTTAGAAGCACCAAGCCACAATCTCGAGAGAAGACCACAGTCGTTTGCCGCCACGGCTACTTCTTCATTCTAAACACCCAATCAGTGGCCTCACGACCATCTTCGTCCGACATGACCAATGGAATATGCTCGATACCCATACGAGCCTCGGCGTTCAACCACTGAGTATTTCCTCGAAGCGAACATGTTCCGCCAAGGAAGCCCATGTGGTTGCAGGCTCGGCTTTTACATATTCCTGCGGAATTGATTTACTTTCAAGCATAGTTGGCACACGTGCAGATGATCATGTTGGAGCGAAGAGAAAATGTGTCTGTTTGCATATCTGTTTTGAACGCTCGCAAAGTATTCCAAGGTCATAGAGCAGTTCGTTTCGATGTCAACGAGTTATCTATAAGATCGAAATTTTCTGTGAAGATAAACGGAGCCCATCTAATCTAATAATACAGATGAGCTACGGGGTTTGTACCTGACCCTTCTGTTCATGCGTGTCAAATCTGCTTTGGCGGTTGGCTCGAGTACTGAATTCATGGCAGAAGAATAATGCCAAAATTTATTCCGTATCATGGCATCAAGATCATGGGAAAGATTTCTAGGAGTCCCTAATATTGGCCGTGTGCCCTAAAAATTCTTCAGTCTCATCGTTACCATATGATTTCCTAAAATGTTAAATGTTAATCACAGTATACACGTTCATACGATACCAATTTATAGACATGACACGCGAGGAACATGTTTGAGAATTGCAGAAGGTCTCGAACATTAGGAATAGTTCCAATACATACTAGGTACGTTCATGATTGTAATCAGTAACAGCAATTGGTTAAGGTACTTAGGTAAACAACATCGTCTACAACCTTCACCAAATGAAGTTATCGTCACCCAGTGACACTAAGCCCTATCATCTCTAGCGCTAGATGAACCCTTGCACGTGACATCGCAATTCGCGAAACTTCAACCCTCAAACATTCCACGGTGATTCCACCCCCCACCCCAATCGCGCCGCCCCCATCCAACAATGAACCTCTCAACACTCCGGCCGGTCTTCCGACCCTCCCCATTCCGCCAACGCACCGCCACCCTACCAAAAACCGTGTCCACCCCCCCAGCACAAAGACCAACACCCAAATCCGCATCACCCTTCTCCACAACCGCAAACCTCCAAAAGCGTAGCAAAAGCAAGCATTCCGCAGACCCACGAGTCAGTACGTCTACCCAACTCTCTATCCTATGAATAACCCTAAACACAATCTCAAAACTGCTGTAATTACACCAACTAACACTCCCACCACAGCCGCCATCCGCTACTACCTCTCCCATCCCCTAACACCGCGTCCCCTTCACCTCAGTCGTCTCCGAGATCTCCGCCACTGGACCATTCACCGTGCATGGATGCTGTTCCTACGTAAGCGCCGCCGCGCGGAAGAACTTGATCTCGAACGGCAATACATGAGTATGCGTGCGGCGTGCGAGCACTTGCGTTTACTCGACAACGATGGGAATATGGTAAGTGCAGCGGAAGCTGGCGGCCAGGGCCCTGATGCGGGGACGTTGGGAGTGAGGGGTCGGGAAGTGGGGAGGTTGTATCGGGCGGCGATGGTGAAGAGAGGGGTTTGGGGTAGTGTGCCAATTGAATATGCGAGGTGTCAAACTGATTTTCCGGCACGGGAGGGATGGAACCATAATTGGACCAGGAATTAGATAGGGGGAGCGTGTGTATCATAGAGGATGCGAGGTGATAGGGTGTAAGATATGGGCGAGCATCAACACTAAAGACACAGTTGAAGAGAGGATGTTGGCAGAAAATATGAGTACTACGTTCTGAGTATCTTATCCTGTGATATTAGCGCTCAGCGTACATATGTAGTGTATGTGTATAGATGCACAATACTAATCTCTCCATCCAACCCAAGTGAGCTCCTTTTGACCACCCCTGCTCTAGGAGGAAGAAATGCACGATTTTAAAGAGCGTAAGATGATAGCAATCATCAATCATGATCCCACCCAGATATCGTACTCCTAGCAGGTCCTGCCCCTCTGAACCTGCATTCGCAACGCACTTCCTCCAAATATGTCCATTAGAACTGAAAAGCCAACCAGCACCAATCCTCCCCCATAGCAGCTTTTCCGCACCAAACATAGACGAAGAAGATATGGCTATGCCGGAAAAAGAGCTGTCGCTAGCAATGCACATCCAGCAATAGAAGTCAGGAAATGAAACAGACCAGAAGACAGACAAGTAGAAAGTAAGCCGTGCAACACCGCCCAATGCAAAGTATCGCGTCAAGGAAAAAAACAATCGGATACGCATCACATGACACTGCAGCAGCCTCCTTCACCTTCCTTCTTGTCTTGAGACAAAAGAGCAGCGCGTGTAGCCGCCTCGAAAACGTCGTCCACACCGTCACCGGTGAGGGATGAGCACTCGAGGTATTTTCTGGCGCCAATGGCGTCTTTTACATCGCTGCCAGCTTTCGACGTTGTGAATTTGAGGGACTTTTTACGCATCTCTTCTTGCGCCAGAGGGTCGTCACGGAGGTCCTTCTTCAGGCCAACCAATATTATTGGCACTCCTGGGCAACGTTCACGGGCCTCTTCCGCCCATTTGTGCTTTACGTTTTCGAGGGAATCCGGAGAATCGACCGAAAAGCCTATTAGGATCACATGTGCCTTCGAGTAGGCGAGCGGTCGTAGTCGCTCATAGTCCTCTTGGCCAGCCGTATCCCACAGCGCTAATTGCACTGATTTGCCATCCACCCGGCAGTCTGTGACGTAGTTTTCAAAGACGGTCGGCACGTAGCGCTGATAGGGTCAGTGACAATGCTACCTCTGAGATGGTGTTGAGGCGCAGGAGACCTACTGTAGGGAAATAACCCAGTGTAAAGACGCTTAGGAGACTAGTTTTACCACAAGCTCCATCGCCAATAATCACTAGCTTCCTGTACACATGTTCATATCAGCTGAAGCGCGGCACCGAGGCGTTACGTATCGTCGGGAGACGACAAACGAGAAGACTCGGGGGAAATGGCAAGGCGAGAAAAATGAAACCGAAAGGGAAAAATTTAAGGCGAAACGATAACATAACGACATGGGAGCCATGCACCGTGGCTATTTTTAGAACGAAGTCGGATCGGGAACACCAATGCACGTTATCGGGTCAGGGTCGCTGCATCCCAATAACTGCATGACGATCTCTGGGGGAATTGAAAAAACTGGAGTAGAGAGGATTGAGAGATGAATTGGGAGAGATAGACAATGGGACAGAATCGCGCAGTGAAAGGAGGCAGATGTGACAAACAATAATTGAGGGGCAATGAACACGGATGATTGGAGAGCGACAGCGAAACTGAGATGAACATACCTGCGCATGACGGGCTCGCCATTCTGAGCCATTTTATTCTGTGAATGCGGCACCGATGGCGGTGAACGAGCGTGGGAAGGGAGGATGAGTAGTGGCCGTCTGCGCGAAGTCGCAGAGTCCGTGAAATGGTCTCCTTAGGGCTGTTTGTCACGCCCCAGACGTGTTTGTGCGGTATCTACCGGCGGTCGCAATTGCCCGTCGCAGCAATTGGAAGAGCCTGGAGTGCTCTCGAAGCGGTCGCAGCGGTGCCTGAGGGAGAAAGAGAGGAGGGGGGTCGAGGGGCGGGTGGGCGAACGGGTGGGCGGATGGGGGTGCGAGGCAGGAAGACGGCCGCGGCGGGTGCAGCACAAGCAGAGAAGAGCGGGAGTGGAATGGGTAGGGTAGGGGCGGCGAGAAGACGAGAAGGCGTCGGGCGAGATGGCAAGATGGGTCGATATCGGCTGCGGCGAGGTGGTGGACGCACAGGTTGAGGCGCGGATACACAGGCGGGAGGACGACAGCTATATAGTAGGGGCGGCTACAGGTGCAGTCACGGCCTGCACGCACGGGCAAACTTCAGACAGATGAATGCTAGCGGTATGCGGGCGCGGCTCTTCTTTCGGGGAGAGCGGAGTCGTGAGGATTTGCATCTGCGTCTGCGTCTCTTGGTTGCAACGGAGAGGCTGAGTCCGTGCATCATGCCAAGCAGTGAGCACAGTGAGAGAACATACACGGGCCATTTGGGACTTCAACAACACAAATCGACCCCGCGCAGTGCAGCCCAGCAGCCCGACGGAGCCTCTGCTACCCATCGCCAGTGCAGCCTCTGTTGGCAGAGTGCAGAGATTGCCCCCATAGCCGTTCCAACGTACGTTCCCGAAGCGGGGGGGATTGCCCATCGCAGCGTCTGCCAGACCAAGTGCATCCACACGGCGGCACTTCCCCCGTCTAGCCGCGGCTTGACCCGACCACGCAGTAGCTCTGGCCAAGCACCTCTGACATTGCACTACAGCTCACTCTCTTATACCCCCGACCCTCTCCTCCCCCATGGCTCAAGGCACCAAAGCCGCCGCGGCAGCACCCACTGCACCTCCGAACGGCATTGCGGGCGCACATGCTGCACCCCCCCAACCGGTGAATCGCAAGAAGCAGAAGCGACGAGAGAAGGAGGCGGCGAAGAAGGCTGCCGAACAGGCCAAGCAGCAGCAGAGCCCACCCCCAGCAAAGAATGGCCATCTGCCGTCTACCAAACTCCCGGTGGCGCAACGCACGACGCCCGGCCGCCCGCCCGTGCCGCAGTACGCAGAGCCCGAGTACGACGACCCGCCCTATGACGATGACGACGAAGACGAGGAAGAAGAGGACGACTACTTCTCGGACGAGGAAGGCGACCAGTATGGCCAGTCCTATGCCAGCAATGGCCACTACCAGTCGACCTATGCGCCATCGCCCGGGGCTGGTGGTGCGGGCAAGAAGAAAAAGAAAGGACCGCCCGCTCCTTCCGAGCAGAATCCACATTCATATCACCACATGGCTCCCCGTACTTCACATATTCCACATCTGCCCGCCCACGTCGCTCGCGCCAACGGCCCCAAGAAAGACCGCATATGGAACACGACAACCCAGGAGGAGCGTGAACGCATTCGTGAGTTCTGGTTGTCTCTCAGCGAAGACGAACGCAAGTCGCTGGTCAAGATTGAGAAGGAGGCTGTGCTTCGTAAGATGAAGGAGCAGCAGAAACATTCGTGCAGCTGCTCGGTGTGCGGACGGAAACGCACCGCCATCGAGGAGGAGCTCGAAGTTTTATACGATGCCTACTATGAGGAACTTGAGCAGTACGCGCACCACCAGCGCCATGTTGATACAGGCTTGCCCCATGCTAACTTGCAACGTGCTTGTAGTGCACCTCGGACCCGACCAGTGATGACGTCCCATCCTCCTCCCGGCCACTACGATGACACCGATGAGCTCTCCGGCGAAGAGGAGGAAGATGAGGACTTCTCGAATAGCGAAATCTCATCCGATGAAGAGTACAGCGAAGAGGAGCGCCTGGCGCACCCCGAAACTGACTTCCTCCAATTTGGCAGCAGCCTACAAGTTAAAGGTATTGCGTCTGTCACAATCGTCTTGCGAGGAGAGACTGATTTGCTCATCAGGCGGCATTCTAACAGTCGCAGACGACCTGCTGAAAAATGATGGCAAGAAGTTTATTGAAATGATGGAACAGCTTGCTGAGCGCAGGATGCAGCGGGAAGAGGAGGCTCACTATCACGGCCAACCGAGCATGGCTTACCGAAGTCACAATGCCCACAACCACGCACCTCCACCCGAAGATGACGACTTCGATGACGAAGACGACGATGAGGAGGCCTACGAGGATGGGGACTACGAAGAAGAAGATGAGGATGAAGATGTGTGTATGAGACACATGAAAACCTAGGACGTGCTAATAGTGTATAGGAGGCCATGACGGAGGAGCAACGCATGGAGGAAGGCAGGCGAATGTTTCAGATATTTGCAGCACGCATGTTTGAACAGAGGGTTCTTCAAGCCTACAAGGAAAAGGTAGCGGCCGAACGACAACAGCGACTTCTGGAGGAACTGGCCGAGGAGGACGACAAGAAGGAGCAGAAGGAAGCGAAGAAGGCAAAAGAGGCCCAAAAGCGTAAAGAGAAGAAAGACAAAGCTAGACAGGCCAAGCAAGCGGAGAAAGAGAGGCGGGAAGCTGAGCAGGCAGCCAAGGAGGAGGAGGCTCGAGCTGCCGAGGCTGCGCGTCTAGAAGAGCAGAAGAGGAAGAAGGAAGAACAGCGGAAGAAGAAGGAAGCAAGTCGAAAGGCACAAGAAGAAGAGAGGCTGCGAAAAGAAGCTGAGCGTGCGAGACGGCAACAAGAGGAGCGCGACCGACAACAAGAGATAGAGCGCAAGGCGCGTGAGCAGAAGGCCCAGGAGAAAAAAGCCAGGGATGACGCTAAGCGAAAGGAGCGTGAGGATCGTGAAGCCAAAGAGAAGGAAGCTCGCGAAAAGAAGGCTCATGACGAAAAGGCGCGAAAGGAAAAGGAAGCAGCCAAGGCCAAAGCAGAAAAGGAACGCAACCAAAGAGAACTGCAAGCTGCCGTAGCAGCTCAGAACGTTGCGACGCCAGTGAAGAGGCAATCGCAACCAGTTGCTCCGGCCCTACCTCCTCAACTTCTCAAGCAACATTCCTCGACCGGATTTCCTTCACCTCATGTCACCCCAGCTGTACCCAAAGCTCCCACCCCTAGTCGACCTCATCAGAGCTCGCAGCAGGGCTCACACGGATCCTCGCCGAGGAACTCACATGCTGCTCCCGGTACTAGCAGCAAGTCGATGTCTCCAACATCCCAAGCTCAGATTCCGGTAATACCAAAGTCGATTCTGACAAAGCCACCTTCCCAACAGGCCACCCCCGCACCAAACACTCAACCTTCCTCACCGATGCCACCGATTGGGCCACCACCGGGGATGCCAGTTCCACCTGGAATGGGATTGGTAATGAATAATATACCTCCCGGTTTGAACGGTTTCCCCGGTCAGAGCATGATGCCCGGGATGATAGGTCCTGGTGGTCGTATGCCTATATTCCCCCCCCAACAGGGACCTCAGCCTTTCCGTCCATTCCCGCCTCCAGGCATGCACGGGCCGAACATGATGCCGATGGGTCGAGGTTTCCCGGGTATCGAGGCTCCTCCACCTGGATTTGGACCCATGCCAGGCTTCCCTGGCCCAAACACCGTCCCTCAATTCGGTATGGGTGTGCCCGGTCACTCACGGCAACCCTCGTATGACAAGCCTGTCGCGGAGAGTCCGATTGCTGCGCCGCAAGCTCAACCGATACAGCGGCCTACTCCCATCCAGCGGCCATCTAGTGTCAAACCGCATGATGAGAAGCATATGCAGGGCGGTGATGTTGACGAGCTCGCAGATCACTTGGGTAGCAAAGCTCTGCTGGATGATGAGGAAGACATTCCTGACTTCCCAGAAGCTGGACGTCGAACAAGCCTACAACAGCACGGTTCCCTCCGAGGTGCTCCTCTGGGCTTCTTCGCGGATGCACCAAGCCAACCTAGACCGGATCTGCATGCTCCTTTTACAAACTCAGGCAGTGGCAGTGTTTGGGGAACGCCGCCGATGCCCTTTCCTATGCCAGGAAATTCGGGATGGGGTGCTTCACCGACTTCGAGCATGTTCAACAGCCCCTTTACCATGATGGGAGGTCCGCGCAACAATGAACAACGCGGACCGAGCGAGCAACGGCTAGTGTGGCTTCGCCGAGTGGTATGCAACACATGCAAGATGCTGACAATGCGACAACCTGGATCAGACGGCTATGTGGATGTGAATGACGTGCTCGCTCACATTGATCTGGGCCGTAGTCCCGCAGAGGCTCGAGTGTCGGCAGAGGAGATCAAGGAAGCATGCGATATCATCGGCGACAGCAGCAACGGCGGTGGGAATCTTGATTACAAAGAAAACAGGCCCGGGCAAATCTCGCACATCAAGTTCGGCGAAGGTGGTGGACCGCCTCCTACGCTGGGCGAGATTGGAAGTCCCATCCCCGGGCATAGCGTGCCTGTTGGCGGATTCGGAGCAAGGCCGTTTCCTGGGCTGGGACCTCATGGTTTCTAGGTCCAAGTCTATCGCGAACGTAGATATATCCCTTTTCTTTAGTTCATTACTCTCAGGCATGGCTATTGTAGGTGGTGGGTGCATGGTAACTGGAGTCAGTAGCCTCAGGTAATTTGCCTCTCAGAAGCTTGTACTTCCAATCGAAGTTTAACACTCTTGCTAAACCCCTTTTGGATCACGGGTGATGTCCTAACCTTGGAACAATGCAGTGGGAGGGGATGTGGGGGTGTAGTTGATTGAGTTCAACATTGAACTATCCCGACCCCATCCCTTCACGGGCACACAGCAAAATGGGAGGAGCACGAGATCTTTTCTCATTCCAGAGAGAATGTGAATGGCCACTTCTACAATGACCACCTCACACTGGTCGTGTTCCATACGTTCGATATTATATTGATGTCAATGTCTCCACGCCGTCCTTGATGGTTGTCGAAGGGCAGCTGAAACAGGGTAATTACGTCAGAATCGCGGCGCCTCTCAAAGCGGTAAAGCGGCGTCCTGCCCCCCTCAGCCTCCCCCCCTAAGGTGCCTGCATGGTTAGCGTTGGAGGGGTTCCTGCGGCTCACCGACAAGCTGTTACTCCTTACCACGCTATATCCCGCTTTCTTCTCTCGCTGACTGAACCATCCTTCTTCCCTTGTCGCCTGCTTCTTGTCTTGCTCTTCAGGTTTTCTATTGCAGCATCATTTGTAACTTGGACGGTTGGAGTATTGCGAAGATTAAAGAAAATTCAGAGGGTGGGAATAGTCAAACATGTCTGATCCTATCGTTGAGGCCGTAACCAAGCACCCGGCGCCTGAGGGCCTGGTGTATACATATGGCACTGCCGGTGTATGCCTTTTCCATTCGTTTGCGACATGTTCTCAGTGCTAATTGATGCAAACAGTTCCGTACGAAAGCGTAAGCCGCCTTTTCACACCACCCCGCATCACCGCGGCATTCCAAGGCGTTTCTAATCGGAGCAGTGAGGTCCTCGACTCGGTCTTGACTCGCGTTGGGCTTGTTGCATCGCTCCGATCTCGCTCACTGAAGGGGAAATGGATCGGTGTTATGATCACGGCATCGCACAACCCGCCCGAGGATAATGGCGTCAAGCTGGTGGAGCCACTGGTACGCTACACAGAAGTGGCTGAGAAAGGATAAGATCAAGGGCTCACAACTACAGGGAAACATGCTGCAAGAGGACTGGGAAGTTATCAGCACCGAAATCGCCAACAAAACCACTCCGGAAGATGTTTTGAAATACTACCACGAAATCGCCGCACAGCACAAGGCGGACCTCGATACGCCCGCCCGCGTCGTAGTCGCCCGCGACACGAGAGCCTCGGGATCTAGACTTCTCGGGTGCCTTTTGGATGGATTGAAGGCTACCGGTGCCGAGGTGAAGGAGTATGGCTTCCTGACAACGCCACAGTTGCACTACATGGTCCGCTGCTTGAATACAGAGGGCACCAAGGACGCCTACGGCACCCCAACTGAGAAGGGATACTACGAGAAGTTCGGTGCGGCTTTCAAGACAGCGCTAAAAGGCAAGAAGCCGGCCGGTAGCTTGACGGTGGACTGTGCAAATGGCGTCGGTGGGCCAAAGTTGACCGAGTTGATCAAGCATCTTCCACCCAAAGAAGAGGCGTTGGAGATCTTTGTCATCAACGATAATGTCATCAAGCCAGAAAGCCTGAATGTGGACGTAAGACGACCATGATCCTTTCTTGAGAGTAATACTAAACCTCACACAGTGCGGTGCCGACTTCGTCAAGACTAACCAGCGCGCTCCTCCCTCTTCAAAAGCAGGCCCTGGTGACCGATGCGCCTCTCTCGATGGTGACGCCGACCGTGTAGTCTACTACTTCAAAGACTCCAGCAATGTCTTCCGCCTTCTCGACGGTGACCGCATCGCCACACTGGTGGCCTCATTCTTAGGTGACCAGGTCCGCCTTGCTGGCCTCGCTGACGACATTAAGATTGGCGTTGTCCAGACTGCCTATGCCAATGGTGCCGCAACCCAATACGTAGAACAACACCTCAAACTCAAAGTAGACTGCACACCCACCGGAGTCAAGCACCTGCACCATGCAGCTGAGAAGCTCGATATTGGTGTCTATTTCGAAGCAAATGGGCACGGCACTGTCATCTTCTCACCAGACACTCTCGACACAATCGCCAAGTACGAGCCCAAAACGCCCGGGCAGAAGGAAGCGCTCGAAGTTCTTCGTGCCTGCATCGACCTCATCAATCAATCCGTCGGCGATGCACTCTCCGACTTCCTCCTCGTCGAGGTTGTTCTTGCGCACAAAAACTGGGGCCCGCAAGAATGGCTCTCCACCTACACCGACCTTCCCAATCGTCTGCTGAAGGTCATTGTCAACGACCGCAAGATCTTCAAGACGACAGATGCGGAGCGAAAGCTGACTGCGCCCGATGGCCTGCAGGCTCAAATCGATAAGGAGGTGCAGAAAGTAAGGCAGGGGCGGAGCTTTGCTAGAGCAAGTGGAACGGAGGACGCTGTGAGAGTGTACGCGGAGGCGGCCACGACAAAGGAGGCAGAGGATCTGGCCAGAAAGGTCGCTGAGCTTGTCAAGGGTGGTGGGAAGTAGAATGGCCTACTCGGGCCATTTGCATAAACGATACGGTCTGGCATAAGAGCCAACGGTCAAGTGACGATGATTAGACGACGTGATGATAGAAAGAACAAGCAATCAAAAGTTTGAATCTGGAGAGAGACGTGTATGTTGTCATGACATGTACTCGTTAGATCAAGTGTTAGTTTTATGCATTTACAACACGGGACATTCTCTTTACTCTTTACTCCCCAGGTAGTACTCCGTGGTTGAGCAATGCATTCGAAGACATCATGTCAGATGTAGGTGTCACACAGCCTCACCGCAACAGAGACTGACGACATCACACGGTGCACCGCACAGTAGCACCGCACCACACCGCACACAGCACATGCACCACCAACATGTTTTACGGGAGCCGGCATCATCGCTCCCACTCGGTTCCGTTTCGCACAGCATTGCACGAGTGCACTCATTTCCAAGGCGACGACGTCGATGCTGCAGGTCAGACGGAAGTCTCAACAACATCTGGGCACATCGGAGGCCTGGCCCTGTTGATAAGCTCCCCTCGCGCCCATTGCGGTGCGACTTGCGCGTCGGTGAAAGTTTTCCTTTATGGTCCCGATGAGACGATGCGGAAGACGGGCACAGATGGCAAAGGAGAGGAGTCGGTATCTCCTCCGCAGACTGCAATGGTAGAACAAGAATGATGTTTCGATGCTACTTCAACGGAAGCGCCCGCACCACCTACGGAGACACGACACACGCAACACGGCGCTTCGTTTACAGTTTGCCGCTGGCGGTTTGCAACGAGTCGCGCGTCAGGTTCACTGTGTTGTTAAAATGTATACTCCGTACATCGTCAGCTTGTGGTTTCGAGGCTTGTACACCTGGCGGCTCGCTCGTGATTGGTAGCGCGCGCATGACGAACAATTTCGCGGCGCGTGTTCTGTTCTGTGTTTGCTGTTTCAAGCATATTCGCTTTTGATTGGAGGGGAGATGGCTATTACTTTACTGCTCGAGCAGAGAGAGAGGGAGGGAGAGAGGGAGAGTGAGCGAGAGAGATGGAAAAGAGAGGGAATGAAACGGCCGCGTGCTTGACACTCAGGCGTAGGCACAGACAGAAATGGCGATCGAATGCACATGTTCAATAAACCCTCCTCCGCGTGGTGTGGGGTGAAGTCAATAAACCGGTGCAGCTTTTGACAGGATCAACAGGTCGCGACCTTTCCAACCACCAAAAATAGGGTATTTTAAGAGAGAATTCTCGACCATGTAACGGCGGCGTGTACAACGGCCAATGGGATACGCCACACTCCCTTGCAACCATCTCCACTTTGCAGGTCTGCGCAGGGGTCCCGGCACCGTGGCCGTCATCGAGCCTCCTCTTCTTCTTCTTCTTCTTCTTCTTCCCGTGGCCTCAACCCTGACAAGTGACCTCTGCAACACACTAATCTTTCTTTTCCTTTGTCGGTCCTCCTCTCATACACTCAAGACTCTCGTTTCAAAGAATTGATTCTCCATCGTCGTCTTTGTTCCATTGTTTGCCGTGTTTTAGATTCCCTTGTAATTCTTTTGCCCTTGGCCATATCCATCTACCAACTAGACGGACGGACAGACAGACAGCACCACCGGCCCATTTTCTTATCTTTCCTCGTCTCCCTTGCGACATTGACTGCTCGTTTCCTAAACACCCGTTGTTTGTGTCACCTTTACACACATTATGGCTTCCACTTCGTCAGGGGGCCTGTCGCCTCGCAATCAAGAATTGGAAGAGAAGCTGCTCAAGCTCATATCAGATCCCTTTGGCAGTCAGGTACGCCGACGACTCCATCATGCGCATACGCAGATATACATGCATATACAACTGCGTGAATTCAGCTAATACAACTTCCAGGTCGCCAATGACTCCGTCCTTGTCGCCGTCGGCACCTCGCTCGCCATTACCGTCGGCGTCTTCCTCGCCTTCTGTATCCTCCGCCCATGGAACCAAGTCGTCTATGCCCCACGCCTCCGCCATGCCGACAACAAACACAAACCACCGCCAATGGACAAAAGTCTCTTTGCGTGGTACAAACCCGTCTTCAAGACCGCCGAGGAACAGTACATGGAATTGATCGGCATGGATGCCACCATCTTCCTGCGGATAGCTCGAATGTGTAGAAACATGTTCGTTGTGCTGGCTTTTGTCGGCTGTGCACTGATCATCCCAGTCAATGTCACGCAATCGAGAAAAGCCGACAAGTCACCCAACAGCGGAATTCTGCTGATGACGCCAAAGTACCTTCAATCGAATAACGCTTTCTGGGCTTTTGTGGTGTTCGCATATGTTGTGGACGCCATTGTCTGTGCGTTTCTGTGGTGGACGTATCGTGCGGTGCATCAATTGAGGAGGAGGTACATGGATACTGCGGATTATCAGAACAGTCTGCATTCGAGGACGTTGATGATTACCGATATCTCGAGGAGCTTCCGCAGCGATCAGGGCATCTTGGAGATTACCGACAGCCTTCGGACGACCCCCGAAGTTCCGCGCGCTTCGATCGGAAGGAATGTCAAGGATATCCCAGATCTTATTGAGGCGCACGAGGAGGCGGTTATAGAGCTGGAAGAGGTACTTGCCAAGTATCTGAAGAACCCGAATAGTCTTCCTACAACACGGCCCATGTGCAAACCGTCGAAGAAGAACCCGGAATTCGTCAACAAAAATGAAAAGGTGGATGCGATCGATTACCTCACTGCGAGGATCCAGCGTTTGGAAAGTCAGATCAAGGAGGTCCGCGAGACGGTGGATAAGAGGGATGCTATGCCGTATGGATTTGCCAGCTACGAGACCATCGAATCCGCACACACGGTCGCCTTCGCTGCTCGCAGCAAACATCCCAAGGGTTCGAAGGTGAAGCTCGCCCCCAAGCCCAAAGACATCATCTGGAAGAATTTGCCGGTCACGCCCAAATTGCGACGGTGGAGGCGCTTCATCAACAGGCTCTGGATCACCCTACTAACGCTATTGTACTTCATTCCCAACGCCCTGATTGCCGTCTTCCTCGCCCAACTTGGAAACATTGCCATTCTGTGGCCTGATTTCGGTACTGAGATGGCTAAGAACCCAAAGACCTGGGCTCTCGTTCAAGGTATTGCCGCTCCAGCGCTCACCTCGCTGTTCTACTACTTCCTCCCCATCATCTTCCGCAAACTCTCCGTCTCCGCCGGTGATACCACCAAGACTTCTCGCGAGAGGCACGTCGTGTCCCAGTTGTTTTCCTTCTTCCTCTTCAACAACTTGATCGTGTTCTCGCTTTTTGCCGCTGTTTTCACAATGGTCTCCATGGCCGTTCGAATCGCGCAACAGGATCATCTTCCCTGGTATGAGGTCGTCGAGAAGATTCACCCATTCCAAACCATCATGGTGGCACTCTGCAACATCTCGCCTTTCTGGATCACCTGGCTTGTACAACGTAACCTGGGTGCCGCGATCGATCTGTCACAATTTGTCAATCTGGCTTGGGGATCTTTCTCCAGGAAATTCTTGAATCCTACGCCTAGGGAGCTGATCAAGCGCACGGCTCCTCCCCCATTCGATTATGCGAGTTACTACAATTACTACCTATACTACTCGACAGTAGCATTGACTTTCGGCGCACTGCAGCCTCTCACCCTCGTCGTCACCGCATTCTACTTCACCATCGATTCCTCAATGAAGAAATACCTCTTGATGTAAGTCAACTCACCCTCCCATACCCTCCCTACCACCCACACTAACACCAAAAGGTACGTATTCTGCACCAAGAACGAATCCGGCGGCCTCTACTGGCGCACCCTCTTCAACCGCTTCCTCGCTGGAACCTTTCTCTCCAACCTCGTCATCGCCCTCACAGTCGGCGCCCGTGGCAGCCGCCCCTGGTTCATGCTCGGCGCCATGGTTCCCATCCCTCTCCTTCTCCTAGCTTTCAAATTCTACTGCAAAAAGACCTTCGACAACTCCATCCGCTACTACACGCAAGGCGACACCCATAAAGGTATCGAAGCTCCCACCCCAATCGACAAAGAATCCCGCCGCCGCGACCGCGTCGCCGTCCGCTTCGGCCACCCCGCCCTCTACCAAAATCTCACTGTCCCCATGGTCCACGAAAAAAGCAAGCACCTCCTCAGCGAAGTGTATCGTGGCCGTCTCGACAGCGATCTCGGCGGCACAACGGGCTACAGCGACATATATTCCATGAAACGCATGAGCAAAGAGAATCCTGGGAAATCCATCACATCAACAGGTCCTACAGCGCCCTTTGAATTCGTCTCGGAAAACAACATGGATTTTGAGAATTTCAAGAATCGGCCGGAATTTAGCGATGAGCATGGTGGTGAGGGCTCGGTGTATGGTGGTTCTAATACGCTGAGTCGGCCAGGTTCTCCTTCTACTTTTGTGGCGGGGCGTGAGCGCGGGAGGTCGCGGTCGAGGGACTCGGATCGCACGTTTGGTTCACCGGGGGAGGACACTGGAGTCACGTATCCTGCGGGTTATCATACTACGCCGAGTAATTTGAGGGAGTTTAGCCCCAGTCCCGAGCGCGATGGAGGGGCGGGTCCTCGTGATGGGTTTTCGAGGGTGCCGAGTCATGCACATTCAGTTGCGACGGGGGATGATAATCATCTTTTGGGGGCGGCGGCGCCGATGGGGGGAGCGACACCGGGGCATTCGCCTTATGAGGGTGGTGGAGGGGGGAATGAGTATTTCAAGCGGTGAGCTTTCTTTTGTCGGGAAGCGGAAGGGAAAGGTGGGATGGATAATGAATTTCTTTGGTTTGGATTACGGGTTGTTGGTTGTTGGTTGGGTCTAATAGATGAGAGCATCTCTTTGGGTCTTCATATGTAATACCGTCTGAACTCCGACATCTGGATGGCGGCTAGTCGATGCGTGTATCCGCGGGTGGATAAAGTAGAGTGAAAGGCGGAGGAGGCATGTGTGTGAGAGACAGAGAGAGAGGGTCTGTGTGTGCTATAGATACCGCCATCACCACCATCTTATTGTGTCTTTGTTCATAGTAGGTACGTTAGCTGACCTTCGATGGTCTGGCTAACGGCTGAAGTATATACTGACTGTGGTTTCTTGCATTGCGAGGCGCTGGGCCAAAGCGTTTTTGAGAAATAAAATCCATACGTCACTGTATTTGTTAGGTTTTGTTGGGGATGTTTTGTTGTGAGTGGTGGCGGTGGTGAGAGAGGGTTGTATAGCTACATGCATGGATATACGCTGTCTGTCTTGTCTTGAGTCTATTCTAGACATGCACAGTTAATGATTTGTAGAACGCTTACCTGTTCAAATTGGTGGAGATATGCTCTAGGCTCGCTTTCTCCGTTAGGGAGAGCGAGGAAAAGAGTTATCTGAAGTGATTAGGTAGATGGTTTCACTTCACTCCAGACGAAAGCAAAGACACAAGCTCTTTCAACCCGGATTCGACCCGCGTCCTTTGAACCGCCAATCCCAAGAAACCCCCTCCTCTTCCCGACAGAAAGCAGGTATCACAGACGACAACATCGTCACAATTTCACCTCTCTCAAAAGAAACCAGCCCATCGAATCCCATCTGCAGACTCAAACGCCTCAGCATCCACCCTGTTCACCGCGAAATAGTAGCAGTGAAAGACGAACCCCTGGCCAGAGCTCGACTTCGATATACAATCGTTCGACTACCGTGCTTGGGATATAGAAGCTCAACCGCATGTATATGGTGGGGTTTGGGCCGAAGGCGTGGTTGGAGAATACTATCGAATCTGCTGATACCGCCTCTTATAACGATACAAACCCTCGCAATACTGTACCGTCCACACTCCCAATCCCACCCATCCCAACAATCCCACTTACCATAACGATACTACTTACCATAACGATACTACTTACCATAACGATACTACTTACCATAACGATACTACTGACTATAACGATATTACTCACCATAACGATACCACCCCTTTCTCTTCCCCGCACCCCCAAAATCGCATCCTCAACCATGCACAAAACACACGCACCAAATCCCAATCCCCCATCTACACCTCCCCTCTACCCACCCCCCCCCAAAACAACAACCAACCCACAAACCCCAAAAATATCCCAACCCACCCTGATCACCCACCCAACCACCAATCCAAGTAATACCATCCCCAATCCCCAATCCCCACCCCCATGCCCATCGCAAACCTCACCACACCCCCACCCCACCAGCAATTCCAAATTCCCTCCCATTCATAAACGTTTCGCCTCGGTAGTTTGGCTGGTGGGTGCGTGAAAAATAGCACATTAACCTCAGCTAGCCGTTTCACCTAGCTAGCTAGCAGAGTGATAACTAGCTCGGTGTAGTACCGGGGGTGGGGGGTAAAGATAGTTTGGCCAGGGCTCTGACTTGGCTTGGCTTGTCTTACATGGAGAGAGGGAGGGAGGCACGGAGGGAGTGAGCTAACTGGGGCAATGATTGGTGGGGGTTATATTTTGTGGGGGTGGGTAGTAGTATACTCGCTATTTAGTACTAACGGTGGTGGATATATATATATATATACATACCTAGTTATATGTACCTATGATACGCATCGTCAATCGTGTTAGAGGTAATTCAAATCATCATGACAGTCCACGATACATAGATGGAATGGATTCCGCTTATTTCCACCAGGTGCTTTGGATACTCGATAGAGCAACTATCGCAGAATGAAGATACTTGACACAGAAACAAAGATTACGATTATAATAATGATAATGATAATGTTGATGATGACGACGACGAAAAAGAATGCGAAATTCATCATAAAACTATATAATCTTCTAGGGTATACAGCAAAGCGTCTCACAAGGTCGTCGCATCCAATCCCCCAGCCACTACCCATTCTAATCCAATCCACTTAACATTACCCTACATTGCGCCAACCCATCTTGCTCCAGATTATTCCACGCCAACCATAACCACTCCTTTCATCAAAAACCATGTCCACCCTGTCCAGTTCAATTCAGTTACGTTCCAGCGAATAGCTGCTCATCCTTGCAATCTGCTCCGCAACACCCTCGGTTCCACTCCCGCTTCGCGCCCTCCCCTCCTGCGAACTAGGCGAGGCAACATCCAGCGACCTTCTCAGACCCACACGCACACCACCGATGTTCGCTTTCGAAGGTGTCGTTGGTGGACTCGGGTTCTGTCTATCTTTCCCGAGTAGGGGACCGCCCATTGACTCTAGAGAGTCTGGTTCGCGTGCCGACGGTGCTTTTGATGGTGAAGCACCTATACCGCGGTGGACATCCATGGGTTGCATAGGAGGACGTGTAGAGGAAAGAAAACCTGCAATTTCTGCTTCGCTTGTGCCGGGGTGATCGGACATGGTTGGTGATGTGGGTGAGCCGGGCCTTTTGCTCGGTGGTGGGAATTGGAGGAAGCGCTGGATAGCATTGCGGTCATCTTGCTCGTCATCGTCTTCGTCAGATGTACCTTCAAAATATGAATCATCCCAAACAGCCGAGTCTCTGCTGCGTACAGAGTCGGCCTTGTGCGATTTACGATGATGTTGGTCACAAGTCTTTAGTGGTTTCAGTTCATCGGCGACTTCCCTCGTCTCGCTTTCTGTACGCTCAACAGGTGGATGAATATCCTCTTGACCCCTAACGTGCTCACCATCTGCTTTGACAGGCGCTCCTACGTTCTTCGCTCGGTCAGTAGCAGGTTCGACCTCATCGCGAGTCTCGGCGGCGAAAGTATCTGCAAAATGGGTATCGCACAAGTGCTTGACTACAGGCCAGCCATAAGCATTGGCGAACATCCGACGCACTACGATATTGTTGTGCGCATCCGGCTCGAGCCGAACGAGCACCTTCCGCCATGAAAGATCTCTGTGATAGGCTCGAGCGATCCTTTCTTCTACACGCATACCGCCTTCTTCGTCACTGCCGACAGAGTTCAGAGACGTAGCGCTGTCTCCCGAGAACGATCGACCAGTCTTCTTCTTAGTGGGTGGAGGAGGAATGTCTTCGGGATGATATATACGATCGTGAAATATCGTACGGGCGCGCGTGGTAGGATCTACGATCCACGAAGCAGGAGGAACAGGGGGAGCCAGGAGGTCGCCAGCCGATTCAAAAATCGTCGTCTTTGGAGGAGCGGATGGGTGGTTTGGAATGTTCGTTACAGAATCGCCACGGGTCGCCTGAGGCCTCTTGTTGTGCTGATCAGGGTTGCCTGAAGAAAACGATTCGTCTGCGTTGCCCGCTTCTCCTTGATCAAAGGCGACTGTTTGACTCCTCTTGAACATTTTCTTGTCTTTTGAAGTATGCTTGCCAGATGGGCGGATATATCCCCACAGTGTGCTCAGAGCTGATTGATTGATGCTTGGCGAAGCCGGTTGACTATCCGAAATACGTCTTTGCTGGCCGAGCCATTGGCTAGCACTCGGCTCAGCAGCAGCCTGTGCTTCGTCATCTTGATTCGTAACATCGGCACCTGGCTGCGGAACAGCAGTATCATCATCATTGGAAGATGGCGACCGCGTACCGTCATTTTCACCTTCGTGGAATTCTACCCTGGAAGGATTAGGAGATGTGTTCTGTCCGGTCAATTGACTAAAGCCCCATGTGGCCACTGTCCCAATGAGCCCGTTCTCTCGTCTTGCTTTTTCAACTCTGTCTAGGCCTCTCCAATCGAGGAACAGAAGGCAACTTGTGCGAAGCGGGACAATTCCATCATTGACGACATTCGAATACACTGTCCGATTCCGGAACATACGTAAGACGACATGTGCCGGGCCAGTAGGAAGGATACGAAGTAGGGGCTTGGCACCCGGGTCCTCGTTCTTGTGTTGATTCTGCGATTGCCCGCCGAATCCGCTGACCATTGCGGTCCATCCGCTTCTCGCAATAGTAGGAGCTCGCCACGTCAGACCGAGATCCTGTCCGGTCCGTCCTACCAAACCAAAATCTAGCGCGAATTTGACATACATTGGATTCTCGTTGCTCATGCCGAGAAATGGAGAAGCCATGGCGATAAAGTTGACGGGCTGAATCCTGTGGAAGAACTCTGGTGAGTGCTTGTGGATGTATGCGATGGCGTACGTTTGCACAAGCCCACCGAGCGAGTGGCCAATGAAACTAATGCTCGTGAACCTGTACGCTCTGTTGTCCTTGTGTGATACGTCTTCTTTGTGAATAGTGCTTCCGGAGTGCGACGACACACCTAGATCTCCCTTGTCTTTCGTTGGTGTGAATGAGGCGAATTTCGCCTTCTTAATCGGAAGGTACGGCTGATCAGGATACGTTAATTCCAGAACGTATTTTGCTAGCCTCTTCCCCAGATACTGGATGCCGCGTTCTGTCCGTACAACATTTTTGTCAAGGCCACGCACAACAATCCCTTCATCATCATCGTCGTCGTCGTCATCCTCGGCAATGTCCTCTTGCCCGCCCGAAAGTGGAGCTGTAGAAGTATCCTTTGAGCTTTGATGCCGGAGTGAAGTTTGCCGTTGTCGTTCTTCCTGCCTTCGTTGCCTGCGGCTTTCGCGGGCTTGCTTGGCGGTTGCATCAATACTCTCTTTCAGATACAACATGTCGGCGCCCAAATTACTGTGGAGACCATGAGTGAGTATCACCAGATGTATCTTCTTTGGCTTCTTCTTCTTCTTCTTCGGGCCGTCTCTTAACTGTCTTCCCTCCACATCTTTCGGCTTGCGCGGCGAAGTCTCCTCCTCTTCCGGCGGCCATTCCGGCAGTTCCGGCTTGTTCCAGAGACTTGTAGTGTCCTCCACAATCAGTTTGATTGCCTTTGAGTATACGCCCTTGGGGTTCGCCGAGTGCTTCCGAACGTGTTTCGTCTTGCCTTGCTGGTGGTCCTCGACCTGGCCCGGCACCCCGTTTGAGTTTCCCGTGATGGCCGTGAAGCCCAAATCGAGTGAACGCTCGTCCCGCGCGACAAGAAGCTCGTAGTTGACAGAGGCTGATTGTGAGAATATGATCTGCGATGCAATCTCAATGATCCATGTTGCAGTCCGAGGCGAGCTATCGTTGATCTCTCTGTTGCCACCACTCTCTCGTATGTGTTCTGGCACCGTCAGCCTCGCGCTCCACGAGCCTCCGGCCTTGAGATTTGGCTCAAACTCCGGCACCCCTTCTTTCTTCGGCGACTCGACTTTTCTGTTGGGGTTGAAGGTCGAAGGGTAGGCGGCGACGTGGACGGTGTAGGGCCCGTGGAGGTACGCAGCGCGGAGGGGCATCGCCGATGTGTTGCGCACCCGTACATGGAGAAAGGCGGGACTGGGTAGTATCCTGTCTTCGGACGGCGTATATGTAACTGTGTACCTGAGCAGTGTTAGTTGTTGTTGCTACTGCCATCTGAAGCCTCACTGCACGGAATGAACTCACCTTACGACCTCGCCCACCTTTACGGCGCCGGTCTGGTGGAGCAACAACATGCTCTGTGCGCGCAGTCGTTCGTTGCGCAGTTGTTTGAGCGACGGGGTGAGCAGAAAATAAGAGGAGGAAGCTTCCGTACAACCCGCGTCGGGGGTTTGGGCGAGCCTATAGGTCCGAGGCGTGAGCAGCATTAGCGGAGAGCTAGCAGTGGTGAGTGTTGTGGCGGTACGTTTCGCGGGAGTGGTGGACCGTTTTCGATATTGGGCCTGGGCGTCATGGAGTCCGTTTCCTACGCTTCTATGGCTTCTGTAGATAGCTTCGACAGAAACACAAGCAGTGCGATGGACGGCGGTTTAGACATGTACGCCTATGGGTGCTGTAGGGTAACGGGGATGGGGGGCAGGGCGTCGGTCAGGTCATCGATATGATGTGAGTGAGGGAAGGCCACGGGTGGTTGCACGTCATTTGGGCGCGTGGCTTTCCAGCAGCCTGTAGACGCGAGACGCGAGGTGTGGGATGTTGGATGTGATGTGAGATGTTGACAGGCGTGGGCTCCCCGGACTGGCAGCACAAAAACAGTCTGATCACTGTCGGGGGTTGCGTTTCAGATACATCAGCCTGGTTCTCTGCCACTCTGCCCAGGGAAGGTTGCATATATCTGCATGTTGGCGGGGCTTAACTCACTTAATTATTGCCTTAGTTGCGTGGGTTTTTTTTGGCCGGGCTGGGGGCTGAAGCACGTGCCGTTGGTGTCGTCGAAATTATCCTCTCCGACTGTCCATTCCTACCACCACACGAAGAATTATAAGAACACTCGTCCTGAAGATCTGTTCGCCCTCAGAAAGATGTAATGAAAAAGGGGGTATCTATATGAATTGTACGCCATGTACTGATACAAGTCACCCGTCAGACAAGACGATCCGTGCCAGTACACCCTTGTGATGAAAATACACAACCACCCCTACCTCGTTGTTATCCTACCCATCATGCATCATCTACACTATCGAGACGAACACACTCGCCCAGTCTCTCCACAATGAATACTGGATAATAGCAAGTCAGGTCCCTCGTAATAAACACCCTCTCTCGCCATGAAACACTATCATGAAACGTCCATCTCGTCCACCGCCTCGTCTTCCTCATCCTCCTCCTCATCTTTCGTACTACTATCTGCGCCCTCGACAGCCTCTTGCTTTTCCTCGCCTTTGCCCACGCTTTTCCTTTGCGTCGTCAGATTAGGGAACAGCGAAGGGCGAGACGACATAGAAATATTTCGTCTGAATTCAACATCAACCATGGCCTCCTGTCCAATCTCCTGCACCTCTGATTCATCCAACTCGCTAAGTTCGCTTTCGTCGTCTGCGCTGTCGTGGACGGAGGCTGGAGTACTGTCTGGGACGGTGGGCTGCTCGTGAATGCTCGCTGGTACCGAGGATTGCCCAGTTGATGGTTTGTCGGATGATGCATGGGTGTTGTTGAGAGGAAGCGTGGCATTTGCTGCTGGTGGAGATCGGATAGGAATCGCCACAGGCGCGGCTGCGCCAGCCGGCTTCTGCGCGCAAGATTCAGCTCGTCGTTGAATCTCCCTGCGGCCGACAGGCTTTGGCCTCGATTTGGCGACAGGATCAGCTTGCTGAGGTGGAGGCGGAGGCCGGTTCAGTTGGTTGGGATGGTAGAGATTGAAAGGAGACTTCTGATTTTCATTGTCCCCGTCCATTTGCAACTGTATGAGTGACCCTGCATGAGATGCTCCGTTACTTTGCGTCGCTGTAGCCAGCGCAGTCTGGATCTTGGGTTGCTGTTCAGATGCCAAGGGCTGTAGAGTCGGGCCAACAGTCGCATACAACAGGGCAAAGGTGTCGCCGAGAAGATCATCAATGAGGACAGATTTGACCAGACCGTTGTTCAGGCGCTTGAGATCAACGACGTCACGAAGAATATCCAGAATACCGTACTGTGTAGCTGGATTCTGACACCACGCTTCTAGACGCGTTGCTGTAACATTGTACTCGTCAAAGGTGAGCGTTCTAAAGACGGTGTCCTCGTGACCTTCAGGTATCTGGCCAATCCGTCGCAACAGTTTCAGGTACCGCGAGCAGAGCTCTTGCCACAACTTTGCGTGCTCGAAGAAGTCAGTCTGCTTCTTTCGTACCCGTTTAGCTAGTAGTTCCATGTTCGCCTTGTCTCCCGTCTGATCTAGAAGATGTACGAAGAATTTCGTGTAGCGTGTCGTGAAAACAAAGTGTCGACCAGGTCGCTCGTTTTCGGGTTTCCAGACTTGCACGGCCATAGTCCTTGTGAAAATCTGCTGCGTCAATTCGTGCTTGGCGGCATGTGCAACCATCATATCGTGGGAATCATCGTAGATAACATGAGCCGCACGGGCGATGATGCGATGATGCCAACTGGATTTGTCGGCAGCGCGCAAGGCCTTGAGCACAGCTAGTATATATCGCTCCCAATCATCAGCGCCATTGGGACGGAGATTCTGTGCGTAGGGAGTGCCTTCCAAGACTTCGACGCCCTTTTCATGGTCGATAACTTTACGTTGGAACAGCTTGTGGGTGATGGAAACCAACTTGTAATGAGGTTCGAGGATAGGCTCACGACTGCGTTCCTTCTTCTCGGGTAGAGTCTCGATAGCGTTGACAATGGCGTCGATAACGTCTTCCCATGATGGACCGTCATTTGGAAGTGCTCGTACGTTTGAACTCGTAGCATCAAGAGCAACCGAGGCGTTGGCACAGTACATCTTCCACAAACATTTGCCAAGCATATAGTAGTTCCACCATTTCTTCGGATTTCCCTTGATCGCCCGCTTGAAGAGTACGCTGGAGAATTTCCAGGCAGCGTAGGTACACAACGGGCTGAATGGTACATCTTGATAGACGTTCTGCGTCAGGCTGCCACTGTAGTATTTGTGTTCCGTATCCTTGATGGCATAGGCGTTCATGCTAAATGGTTCTCTGGAAGAAGCATATATACGGTTCCCAAATTCTGTATACATCTGTGCGACCTTGACCCTTGTCTGAGGTGAAGGGTCCGCATCACGCACAGCACAAGCGACCGCCATGGTGTAACAATGGATCGCAGCTCGTTGGAAGTTCACGAGATCAACGCTGTTGTTGTTCATCTTGTCGGCATTCCATAGCACGTGTTCTTCCAGCTCGTTGTCCTTGGCCTGGGCGAGGCGATACCAAGTCTCCCAGCGTTCGATTGAGAATTCGAGGTCCTGCGCAAAGAATACTTGGGCAAAGGGTAGTTCTTCTGTCGAACCTGGGCCCTGTCGCTTCTGCGATCGAAATTTATTCAGCGCAATATTACCCATGAGGAAAAACCAGCCTAGCGAGGCTGGTACCGAGAGCTCCGCGGGGAGTTGTTTGGTAGAGAGTGAGCCAATGCCTTTAAGGCAGCTGAACAGGTCCACTGGATTGATTGGCGATTTGAAGTATGTCGTGATTACTTTACGATTGAGGGCGATATCTTCGTGCGATTTTTGTCGGCCAAGGGCGCCGTGCACCTTTTCAATGGTAATTTTAATGTCGTGCTTAGAAACCTCTTTGACACCGATCTTTTCAGCCTGAGCCATGATAAACGGTAACAGAGATGTAGCTGTCTTCTTGTCAAGTATATCTGGGATCGAGGCATACTCCTGGCACTCGAGCGGATCGACAAATGTTTTCAGCCCATACAAGTCATACAAGACCTGAGAAATCTCATTGTCGCGGGTAGTGGATTCCGTAACATTGTCGAGTTGGAAGAGCTGATCCTTAGCTAGTCTTAAGAATAATCGTCCTGCCGAGTGGGAGTAGCAACGCACACCTGTGGCATGGTGAACATGTCGAAGGAACTCAAATGCGTCATCCGAAGGCTTGGGAAAGTCTGTAGCATTTTGTGACATGCCCTCTTTGAGAAGGTAGTACTGCAGAATCCAGAGTCGCATTTGCATATCGTTGAGTCGGTTGATCATATTTCCAAATGTGCCCGATTGAAGGCCTTCAATCCTTGGGTAGGAGAACTGACCGATGCGCATTTTATCTTGAAGGAAGTTGGCAGCGGACATTATGCGCAGCAACTGAAATATCGCCGACATAGATGTCTGCATGTGCTCATACGTCAAGCACGCAAACGCTTCTTCTTCATTCCTGATAATCTGAATAACTTTTACAGCAATCTCATCGACAATGCGTAAACGGCTGACGAGTTTGGTGTATTGCTCTAGAGGGGCGTCTTCTTGGTAGGTTGATGTCCGAAACTCGCCAGCAAGCGTTTCAATACTCCGCAGGTAGCAAGACAAGACTTTAGGTGGATACTCGATGCCTTCGTAAGCTTCTCGTAAGCGTTGCCATAGCGATAGTCGAAGATTGACAGAAGCAGAATCCAGAAACTTCCTCATCTCTTTAACCGGAGATGGGTGTGTGGCTTGTGATTGTAGAGGGGCATGGTTAGATAAAAGATTTGAAGGACTGTGTGACTCTGATTCGACATGACCCATTTCGGCGGTCTCAAAATCGGTCGTGGATTCTACACGAGGCATTGGCTCTAGAATAGGTTCCAGGCTTTCGATGACAGCTACGGGGTCCTTCTCATTCGTGTCAAAAACTTTGAGGAAGAAGTCCTTCATACTGATTCGGACGAGTTCGCGGTCCACGGCGGCAATGGATAGCTCAGGCATGACTGCATTATTTTGCACTTGAATGACATATCCATCCAAACTGCCAAAGATAGTTTTGAGCTCCTCCATTGCATAGATGACATGTTCTGGCTGAATTTCGTCGTCGACGCTCATCTGGAAGACAGAGGCCCAGATGTGTCGCAAAGCCAATTCATCCATGTCAATACCAAGTTCACAGTCCGACTGCAATTGGATTGCTTCTCGACTCGTAGCTTCCCAGCGTTTCAAGCTGTCATTCTGAAGTGTTTTCCTCCCATCATCTACTCCGCTGTTAGGATGCTTGATGAGAGAATAGACGTCGAGATGTAGCTCGAAAAGAGACTCCAATATCTCAACTTGCGCTCTGTCGAAATCTGTGAATTGGTACTTTTGCAATGTCTGACGGGCATTTAGGATTCTACTGTTCAGCCTCTCAAGGCGATCATTCATCGTTTCGTAGATGAAGTCATCCAAATTGACGATGATTTGGACAAGATGTCGTTTGAGATCTTCAGCCCATCGATACTGAATATAACTTGATTTGCTACCCTTCGCAGAGCGGTCTGGTGCCGATAGGGAATTGGGTGACAGCAATGTTTCAAGCCAAGCGAAGGCTATCTCTTTCGTCGAGAGCCATGCATTGTTCGTCCGCTGAACGAAGACAGCGAGCTGTTCATTTTGCAAGATTGGTTTAACACACGCTGGTCCGTTTCCAGCTTTGGAATGTCCAAGGAATGCGTTAAGTCCAGCTTCCCGCGAAGCTCCGCCCAAATCAACCGGTTCAGAGCTGAGTAGGACCGGCGCGATGTTTGATCCAAATGTTTGTAGAGCCGTGTACATATTGAGAGCTGCTTTGTCGACACTGTCGCCAGTCAGTGCTGCTGGAGGTGAGCTGCTGACGAGGTCACAGAGATTTTGAAGCGAACCGAGAGGTTCAACCCCCAATCGCGCAGAAATATCGTTGAGCACCTCACAAAGACACTGATCGGCGTGAGTCCGGCTGAAAAGCTGATCTTCCTGCTGCTTGTTGCTATCTTGTCCCGCTGGATCTGCCCCAGCAGTCGTGTCGGTAGTCTCACGAGCCTTAAGACGCTTGCTGCGTGTTGGTCGACCTTCGGCGGTCTCCTGAAATCCCGCTGATTCTGTCGAACGCTTGCGAGAAGGAAGAGCTGCCGTCTCCGCGAGGGTCGCTGAACCGCCGTCTTCGGGCTTGGTGGGCGTAGCTGTATCCTGATCTTGCATGATGGTGTCTTCTCCACCCTTAGCAGTAAGGACAATGCCTTCAGAAGCCATGGTGGCGGTCTCTCCAGGATCCGGGGCATGTTCCTCTTCAGAACCCTCGATAGTCTCCTTGGTGATCACCTCACTAACAGTGTAACTTTGCTCGGCAAGATCTGCATCGGGCGGAATAGTGAAGTTAAGACAGGAGCCAGATGAAACATCGTCAGTAAGACCGTTCTGCTCGGCTAGGTAATGGCGGAGAATCGACTCGCCGACGCCAGCCCAGTCCCATTTCGCAGGGGTGATAATGACGCGCTCCGGAGGCTTTATGAGGGCTCTCAAGGGCGCAGGTGTGGCGACATCAGCGGGGAGCGGGGCGAATGGATACGGATTCAGGCGCTTCTTGAGGATGTCGGAGAGCTTCTTTCGCTTCATGGTGGAGAACGGTGTTTGCATCAGAGATAGATTGTCCTCTAGCTTCGCAACTAGCTCGTGCAATTGCTGGCCTGCAAAACCCTCTTCAAGACCAGGTAACGGGAGCAGGTTGTCATACAGCTCGTCATTACCATCAAGAACGGCTTCCAAACAGAACCTGGTGATGCGCCGACTGCCGAGCATAGCCGCCACAGAAGCAGTGCGCAACCACAAATCTAAGTCCGTGTCTTCTTTATCCAAAGCCTCCGCAAAATAAGTGAGGGCGCCCGCTGTCTGGCTCGTGCCCAATTGCTGCGCGAGAGGGCCATGTTCGCGGACCCAGTGCTGCATCGTCTCGAGCAGAAATTGGCCATGGTTCTTGTACGAGAGGTGAAGAATCTGCGGCAGCGTGTTCGGCGCGCTCTCGTTTCCGCCAACGGACTGCACAGGGCCGGCCTCGAAGTCATCTTGGAGAACGGAGTCAAACACGAGAGTATCGGCGTAAAGCTCGTGACGCTTGTATTCAGACAAGGACTCTGCGTACTTGAAGATGTCCGAGTCAAAGAGTTCCTTGTAAGCTACGGCGGCCTTTTCGAACGCAGGCGGGCCTTCCGAGTGCAGCTTCAGGGCGGTCTGGTAGAGCTTCAGAGCTTCCTCGATCTGTATTTCTTTGGTGTCGTCGACCTCATCCTCCTCCTCATGATCAGACTCGACGTTAAGCGCATGCCAGGTCGACTTCATCGCGTCAGTTGGCTATGTACATACAACAGTTGAAGCCCATGTGAATGGCTAAACGTACCATGTTGCGCGCGTACTTTGTGCCGAGAGGGAAGAAACGACGGGGAGGGCAATTAGTTGTTGCGCTGAGGGAAAGTGTTCATGGTGTAGGCAGCAGGCAGCCCTCGACGTCACCGGTGCTTCTGTCATGAAAGGTCCCTTGTGGTTTGCCGTTTGGACGTGGTGATGAGGTCGCGTCGTTGGCCAACAAGCTGGGGCCCGCTTGGCAGACAGGGCAGTGGACAGAGGGCAGACGGCAGAAGCACTAGCAAGACAGGGAAGACAAAGCAGGGCGCGAACCAAAGCCACAGCCACTTCCGAGACACCGCAGGAACAGCCAGCAGCGTCAGTTTGCTATCCATATTTGCAGAGGCCACACACCACACAACGCTGATCGTCCCCGCCGCCCCCATAGAAACACCGCGGTTCGATTTCGCATGTTCATGCCGATGCCTATGCGCATGACAACGTAGCTTTACCCTCCTGTATAAGCGCCTCTCCCCCGCCGTGTGCCCCCATCGGAGCCATGGTGACGGCCCCAGCTGTTCCTGAGTATGTTCACCCACCCACTAACTACCACTACTATTATGTTGAGTAAAGGTCCTGGGCGAGCATCTTGGATACCCAGTTGAATTGATGCGATGACGCCGCAAAGTCGAAGCTCGGCCTTCAACTCTTATGTCCAGCTGCTAACTGGCGCAGGATCTATGAGGAGGAGCTTCACTCTGCCATTGAAGCGCGCTCCGAGTCGCTGCAAACGTTGCGGGAACTCGGCCCACCAGACCTTGTCCACATCATAAAACAGCCCATCAAGTCGACGACCAAGCAGGTCGGCGTGTACCACCATGTCTCCGGCATAGATGCCTCATCCTCTGCAAGCTTGGCTGCCTACATCAACACCCTGACGCATTCTGCGCACGACAAGCAACACAAGGTGGTCTCTGGCCTCTACTGGTACGAGCTATGCACACTGAAGACTAAGACTAGGCGAGGCTGACGGAAGGCCAGCTGCTACAATGCTTTCTCACGGCTGGACATGCGCGTACAGGTCTACATCCCCGGCACCGTGGAGAGCTACTGCATCGATGAGCGCGGCGATAAGCGGGTCGCGACCGACGAACTCTGGCTGGAAACGTATCTCTGCAGCGTGCTGCGCGCATACTCGTATGCCGACGACGGATCGGGCGACACGATCAAAAAGATAGTGGGCGTGAGGCGGTTCAACCCCATCACCAGCACCGAGAGCGAGCACAAATTTCTGGAGGCCGCAGAGCGTCTCTTCTTCAACGGCTGGCAATTGGGATCCGACCCCGAGATTCAAGTGCCAAATTTGGTCTCCAACCACCTCACCACCGGTCTGCTCAACTACATACAGACAACGGGAAGGTACGCCTCGGGTATCAACCTATTTGAGAAGCTGCGCACACGAGACCCCGAAATTTCATCATTGCTGGCCCGCGTATACATTGAGGCGGATGAGGAGGTCAAGGCCGTGCAGTTGTTGCACGAGGCTATCCAGGAGCTCCCCATGGACTACTCGTTACTGGACTGCCAGGCCGAGTTTTGCAACAAGAAGGGCAGAAGCGACCTGGCGCTGGAAATCGCGAGGAGAAGCGTGGTATCAGCACCAAGTGAGTTTGGTACCTGGGCACGTCTAGCCGAAGTCTACGTCAGTCAAGAACAGTGGGATCTCGCGCTGTTGACACTCAACTCATGCCCCATGTTCACCTACCAAGACAAGGACGCACCGCGTATGCCCGAACCGCAACGAGTCTTCCTTCCCATCATGCCGGAAGCCATCTGCGATGAGATCGAAGACAACAGCATCGATGATATGGAGCTAGTACATCCCACCCTCCGGAAACTTCACGCTGCAGGCTTCAAGGGAACCTTCCTCAAGGCATATATGTTGCTCACGGAGATAACCAAGAAAATCGGCTGGGACCAACTCCTGCGGATACGAAGTCAGGTCTTCGTTATGGAAGAAGAGTACCGACACGAGAAACAACACATCACTCAGCAGCACTCCCAGAATGCCAGCACAACCGCCCTCCGCTCACCTAGCCCAACGCCCAAAACTAACGGCGAGGCCCACGGCGAAGTGGAAGAGGTCTCTGAATCCGAAGAGCCTCCCAACGGTGAAGCGTCATCCGCCGCAGCGGCCGCTCAAAATGCCATAGAAAAGCCTTCTCACACCGTCGCCTCCGAAGTAGTGAAAGCTGGCTCAGATGACCCAAATACCAACGCAGACGATCCTTCGCAACAAAATTATACACACTTCCAAAACAAGCGGCTTTGTGAACGCTGGCTGGACAATCTCTTCATGGTCCTCTACGAAGACCTGCGCGTGTACACCATCTGGCGTACGGAGATGGCCCAGTACCGACAGCAGCAATTGCTATACAAGAAGAGTGCTGAAGAGTGGGAGATTCTTGGTGAGCTTGCCGAGCGACTACATCATCAAGAGGAGGCAGCAGAGGCATATGAGAATTGCCTGCAGATAAAGTTCAGTCCAAAAGCGATGAAGGGAGTGCTCAAGCTGGGTGACGGAGCGAACGTGAGGGATATCTGTGGGGCTCTGATTCGATTGGTTACATGGCAGTATCGGTGGTATTCTGAAGTACGTCTACACTCCCTCGCCCATCTTCTCTGCCCTTTCACTCATCATGCTAACCCATGTAGTTTTCACCGTCCCTTCTCCATAAAATCCGCAAACTCATCGAAGAAGAAGGAGCCGTCAAAATTCGCAGCATTATCCAGGGTACGAGCCTGCCCCAACACGTTCTCGACTTGACACATCAGTATGCAGCCCTGTGTGCCGCATTTAAGAGCAGCGGCAGTGATGGTTAGAGACCGTGGCTCACCAGATTCCATACGGCGAGGCTACTGTGGGATACGGCGGGGAGACTTACTTAATCTGGTTTTTGTGCGCTGAGTTGAGGTATGGAGGTCTGGTGTTTTAAAGGAAGCAATGATACGCTAGTGATTAGTTATGCTGTATGCGATTAGCAGTGGAAGTTTTGTAATCTTGTTGTGTACATGTATAATCTGTTTGAAGGGCTTATGTGTCGCGTCAGTGTTGAATGGAGTGTGCGCGGACAACCTTCACATCCCAACAAATGGTCTGTCTCTATGATACCGCCCTCATCTTTGGGAGACGCTGTATTTCACTCGCAGTGTACAAGCCAAACGAACGTCACCCCAAATATCATGCAAGGCCATGCGTAGCCTCAGTAATAAACCTCTGGTCTCGTCACAAGCGTACTATGCCATGCTTGCAACCAATTCATTCATTTTATCGTCACAAGTTCCGAGTCCCTTCCGGTCGCCCTTGACACGCCATCACAGAATCTCGTCCCCTGTAATAGGAAGACCCCAGCCATGAACCATAAAAGTTGTTGAGTAAAAGGAGGCCCCACACGATTGAACACCGGCACGATGCCATCCATCCATCCATATTCGCAACCCCATCCGCATGCGCATACACTCCAGCCCCAAAGTCTTGTTCCTCTCCGCTTAACGGTACGACTTCTGGTACCTCGCACGGGCACCTGGACCACCGAACTTCTTGGGCTCGCACCGCCTGTTGTCGGCAACGAGAAGTGTGCGGTCGTACTGAACGAGGGCTTGCTTGAGCTGGTTCTTGGAGTGCTCGTCGACGTATTTTTGGTAGTAGGCGATGATGGATTTGGCGATGGCTTGGCGGATAGCGTAGATCTGGGATGTGTGACCACCACCAGAGACACGCACGCGGATATCGACGTCGGCTACGATTCCCAACGTTAGACTTGGAATTGAGAAGGGACTAGAGGGGAAGGAGGCGTACCGAACTTGTCAATACCCAGGATCAGGATGGGCTCGTAGACCTTGAATCGCAGCGTCTCGGGCTGGAGAAGGTTGAGGGGCTTGCCGTTGACCTTGACGAGGCCTTTACCGCTCTATATATTCCATATCAATATCATATTCTCTCGCGCGTTCGATCGTGTGGATGTACCTTGCAGTGGGCGACGGCTAACAAATTCGTCAGTCATAATCTAACACATGTGGAGGGACAGGGGAGCGCATACCGGTCGCGGTCTTCTTCTTGCCAAAGCATTGCACGCTCTGAGTAGCCATGTTGGGCGACTGTGTGTTATTAAGTGCGTGAGGGAGGAGGTCGGTCGGTATCGTCGTTGTCGTCGAGAGTTGGCGATTGCGGTTCCCAAGAGCGAAATTCAAAGTGCGCGGCAGCGGACGGCGAGGCGCTAAACTGCCTTTGGCCAAGAGCCAGGTCTAAGCGTACTGCTGTGAAGAACATTACGTCAGCACTGACTCGTGTGGCAATGTTCGTATATTAAAGGCTCGATTATTTCCTTTTAGGCGGCGTGCATAGAAACAGGTTTGTGCTGCAAACCTAAAGCTCCGCAAATCTTACTTTTTTGCTGAGCGCCACCAAGTGTACGGTTGCCAGTCACCAGTGAGCAAAGCATAGTTACGAACGCGCCAAATCAGAAGAGTATCTATCGTCCCCGCATCAACTAAATTCCAACATGCCTTTCCAACTCTACGTCTTTGGAAGTAATGGAGAAGGCCAACTCGGTATTGCGGCCCAAGATATCGTCGATAGGCCCACGGTAGCTCCCTCATGGCCACCGCAAGAGTCCATCTCAACTACCTGTAGCGGTGATAACCACACGATATTTCTCACCCCATCCGGCCAAGTCTTAGTAGCAGGAGCCAACCGTCAAGGACAGATTGGAAATTCTGTTGTCGATGCATCTCAAAATTCAAGACTCGAAAGCATTCAAAAGTCACATGGCAGCATACATTTGTGTGCCGCCACCTGCGAGTCCACCGCGCACATCGCCAATGTTAGCAAATACGATGGAGGCCGGGAAGCAGCTTTAACGACAGAAGGGACAAGTCGTTGGGGGGAAATTGGGCTTGGGCAAATTACTAGTACCATTGGACACAAAAGAGAAGAGATCCAGCAGATGCTTCCTGATGCTGTTGTCGATATCGCCGCTGGTGGGTGGCACTATGTTGCTATCTTGGAGAATGGAGAACTTTGGGGCTGGGGGAAATCTCGCCTGGAGCAACTTGGTCCAAAGCTGGTACACGCGTTGCAGCAGAGGGTCAGGAAACCGACGAGGATTGAGGAGGACATTCCGTTTAAACCTGTTAAAGTAGCCTGTGGAAAAGAGTTCACGTACCTCGCCTCGGATCCTGTAGAAGGCCAGCATCAACTCCTAGGCCAAGATAAATTAGGTCTACGCGGTTCCATGCCCTCCCACATTAAGAATTGGAAACAGATCGGCGCAACATGGAATGCTATCTTTGTGCTCTTCGATGATGGACATCTCACCGCTTGGGGAAAGGACAACCTATGGCAGCTCGTTCCGGATGACCTACCCCTGATTGAGAAAATGGCTGTAGGAAGTGAACACGTTCTTGCACTAACGCGAGATGGGAGACTGATTGGTTGGGGGTGGGGAAAACACGGGAACTGTGGGGACTTAGAGAGCTTGGGGGATAAGGTGACGAATGACATGGTGAGTGGATTGTGGAATACGATTGAGATTCCCGGGAAAATTGCTTTTGTGGGGGCTGGCTTCTGTACGAGCTTTGTGCTTGTTGAAACACCAGAGCCATGATTGCCACGAAGAGAATGACTTAGATATGCCTGTATATGCTTCACGATATCGCAAACCAAACATGATTCTACTACCAAAGCCCCAGGCCTTGGACTTGTGAGACATGCTGACTGGCTGCAATACCTTCTGTCTTCTCGCCTTGCCCTCCATCGCCACTGCTACCAGTCCTCGAAAGACTCCCTGTGTCTCTAAAGGTCGGGAAATTGCCCGCATCTCTATTCGCAGACGCGTCCCATCCCAACACCTCTTCCTCGTTCGTGTAATTTACAGGTTCCCATCTCGAATCCTCTTCCTCATCATCAGGCACGAACAAGCTCTCTGGATCTGGCTGCGGCTTTGGCGATAGTGCTCGCCTGGAAGCGCTAGTCTGGCGGCGACTTAGACGGCGAGATACAGGCTCCACGGGCGGAGGCATGTTGCGACTCTCGTTTGTGGAGGAAGAGTGGGCGCGAGACGTCTTTCGGCTAGCAATTTGCGGCGCGGGTATTGGTGTGGCTGTTGCTGTGCTGTGTTCACCAGAAGTCATAAGTGTGAATTCACAAAGCAAACCGTCGGTACCGTAGGTAAATTGTAAAGGACGTGCTGGATGCGAGTAGTAAGCTTTCAAGCTCGTTTTCATTGTATCAGCGTGTATGACGATGGCTTTGAAGTCTTTGACACTGATGATGATGTGAAGGCCAGGTTGAACGTCGAACTCCTCAAAGTCTGATATGTTGACTGCGACTGCGGTCACTAATGGGTGCTTCAATATCTCCTTTCCATTAGAAATCTTTTCCGTGTAGCTCTTAAAGACTGCACGGCCGTCTTCCCCAGCGAATATGTCGAGCATTTCGGTCTTGGTGCCGAAGTACTCTATATACTCTTTCATAGCGCCGGATTGTATGCTCCATCTGTTCTTAGCTAAATTCCGGTCGAACAGCGCGTGCATGACATCAACGGTTTCGTAAGTCAGTTTATAGGTCTTGATGACACCTTGGTTGCAGACCATCTTGATAATGAATCGGCATTGCGCTTCATCAGAGCGATCCTGTACGCTGACCTCACAACGATCGATAGCCCCATCTCTTCCTAATGGGTCGTACAGTCGCCCTTTGAAGACCGATAGCAGCGCCCGAGTGTACATACTACACGTGAATCGGCCATCTGAGCCTCCATGGCTTGGAACGCACTCATATTTGGTGAAGAAGTGTTTGCCGTCTAGCGTTAAGGCTGCGTATGCCGACTTAGATGAGTTGAGAGCGGTAAAGGTGAACTAAAAAGACATTAAAAAATGGGCTTGTTTGGGATGAAAGGCGGGCACCTACTCTATCGCGACGCGCTTCGATGGCAACCGTGTCACTGAATTTTCCGAGGCAAGCAAGCAGATCATGGACTCTCGACGCTGCCTCTGGTGTGAGAGTAAAATTGAGGACCACCATTTTCAGTCATCATGCGATCAACTTGTTTTGGTCAATGTCCAAGCGGCATCGCTGATATCAAGGTGCGAGTGAAGAGGCCTATGACACCAGAAAACACGTCGACCGAAAGCGGCTTAGCGCTCTTTGCCTACGTCAATGACCAGTCGACGTCGCCAGCTTGAGAGCTCAAGCATCGACATATTACAACAAGAACGAGTCGGTACCCAAGATGACTTCCGCACTTCCAGACGATATTTTGCATCTACTATGTGAGCAGCTTGCAGATCAAGACGCTTTTGACACGCTCTTCAATTTTGCCTGCGCAAGCCAAGCCCTCGCCGTCCCTGCGTTGACAAACCTATATCGGTATGTCACGCCTGTATCAAGCCGTTATACGGCAAAAGACATATGATTACTACAAAATGTTCATGCGATTGATACATCTTAGTGCTCATCATAAAGCGCCTGTCCGAGGAGCTGGTGATGACGAGACAGTTCCGCTAGCCGTCAAACTCCTTCTCTTGCAAAAATGGTCAATCTTATGGAAGTCTATCATAGCGTCAAGCCTCGGCGCGACGCTATTTCCATACTGCCGATACATCAAAGCGCTTGACTTTCGTGATCTGGAGTATCTTCTCGATGACGACCAGTTCAAACTCAGGATATCCAAGTACGTGAATTCACTCCTGATGCATGACGAACAATTGCTAAATGGACCCTAGAAAGTTCTTTGCCGGGCCTTTAGCTCGTTTCTACCAAGCTTCAGCACTTACTACTGCAACGGGTAGGAAATTTGAGCGGTTGAACATAAAGGATATCTTAGAGTCCATTGGCGATATCGTTACTCAGCACACGCCGGCACTCGAATCGATCAGTGGGCAGCGTAAGTGGATCAATATCTCTGTGAGAGCATAGTTGAATTAAATCACCGCAGTAACCTCACCTGCGCTGGTCCGATGGGCTCCGCGGCTGCCTCGACTTCAAAGCTTAGAATTGTGGGACGGTAGTGCTCTCGAAGATGTTCTCATACCCGAATACATCCACCAACACTGCCCAAATTTCGACTCCTTGATGCTTTACGCGTGGTTTGGCCAAGACCAAGATCACAAGTTCGCACAATTTGTGTCAGCCCTGAGACCGAATTCACTGAGGGCGATACACACTATTAGTATGTCATCCCCAAGTACAGATTATATTGACTGTTCAATTGTTTCTCGTGATGGACTTTACAGGTAGAGTAGCTGTGTACTCACCGCGCTCTTCATGAATTCTGCTAATGTTTCAATCCAGACGATATAGGTGCTGCGGCCGAAACGTTCCTCGCCTTGAACACCCATAGCAAATCACTCAAAAACATGCAAATCTGCGTATCAGACGACTCGTTGCCTCATCTATCACTACTGGCTGGATGCACCGCCTTGGAAGCACTACAGATCAAAGACAAGCACGGCAGCATTGTTCTAGAGGAGACTCAGAACGATGTGTTTCTCGAGACGATCGAGTGGCTGCGCAAGTGCGAGAACCTCCAGAGAGTATCCATCACGAAGTTCCCGTCAGCAGCTTCACTTCTCACACCGGTGCTCTTAGAAGATAAAATCAAACTTCGCTCACTCGACATCGATACCTACGCCCTCAAGGATAGTCGCCAATTTCATCAGGCGCTCCTTCACCAGAAAGAATCGCTTACCTTTCTTTCACTGAGTGGAGATACTGACGGGATGCTCCGTGACGATGTGAGCACCATTGTCGACGCTCTGAAAGAGCTAAAGGAGCTACGTGTACTAAGATTGTTTTTGCACGAGATTTTCCAAGAAGAACACCTCATCCAGATGATCACTGATTTACACTTACTTGAAGATCTTTACATGATCGGTCTGGAACTCAGTGATCGCGTTCTTGAACATGTTGGAAAACTTGGCAACTTGCGCGATGTCACACTCGCCGGTATCTCCAAATTTACTATCGATGGATTGTTTAAATTTGTTTCACGCCTAGGACCGAACAACGAAGGCATCCGTGTTACAATCGATATGGCAGACCCAGAAACAATGCTACCAGATGATCAAGTAGCTTTAGTCAGGGAGAGTATAGTTAACAAAGTTGGAGGGTCGTTGGAATACACACCTTCGAAAGGTCAAACCACCTCCGTAACTAGAAGTGTGGAAGAGACACTAACTAATATCTATGTAGATCCAAACATCTCCGATTTCGAAGGCGAGTCCGATTAGGTCAACCCTTTTCCGATTGTGGGGGATTTTGGATAGGAAGCTATTTCGAGGACCAGTCTTGATGGGAACAGCATCCTTTAGGTTGTGTAAGATCTTAATTACCACTATGTTCTAGCTCGAATGAGGACGATTACGTCGGTTTAGGCTGTACCCCGCTAGTGGGGTCATGGGTGGAACCCTTCAGTACTAACATTTCATCAACTGGAACAATTCAATCTGCACCGGCACGTCCGAATGTCTCACAAACGAATCCTTGTAATTGCGGGCTCCGATAGCTCGGGCGGAGCGTACGCATCCTTGAGCAAATTATGGCCATTACTGATTAATAGGTTTAGCGGGCTCGAAGCCGATCAGAAGGTTATTGCTGCTCATGGCTGCTATGCTATGACAGCTACGGCTGCTCTGACGGCTCAAAATACTTTGGGTGTGCAGGATATACATCACACCCCACCGACCTTTTTGCGAAAGCAGATTGATGCTTGTATCGAAGACATCGGTGTTGATGTTGTTAAAACAGGTATTTCGTGGAACAGTTCGTGAGTTGCTGCTAACATCTGTAAGGCATGCTGGCATCTGCAGATGCGATCAATGTCGTTGCCGATGCTTTCCAGAGACACAACGTTAGCACCTCCGTCGTAGACCCAGTATGTCACACGTATCACATTTAGGTTTATGAGTGAGCTAATAGTGTAGGTGATGGTGTCAACAAGTGGCTCTCAGCTTCTTCCCAAGGACGCTGTCGGAATCCTCATCAACCAGCTCCTGCCTTTGACTACAATACTAACTCCAAACCTTCCCGAAGCGCAACTACTTCTGAAGACCGCGGGTGTCTCTTCCAAGGATCCGGAAAATGTCAACGACATCATCAAAATCGCTAAGAGCCTCCAGCAGCTTGGGCCCAAATTCGTTTTACTCAAAGGAGGCCATCTTCCACTGTCCAAAGATCGACTTGTGTCGAAAGACGAAGCAGACCAGCATGTGGTGCTCAACGTTTTGTATGGGCAGGGAGAGACAACACTGATGGAGACACTGTATCAGAAATCAAGAAACACGCATGGGACTGGGTGTTCGTTAGCTTGTAAGTTGGTGCGGCTTCAGTAGTCATGAGCAAAGCCTAACGACGAAACAGCTGCTATCGCATGCAATATTGCGTCTGGTATGACCATCATCAACGCCGTAAAGAAAGCAAATCTTTACGTCGAAGCGGGCATCAAAATGAGCAAAGATCTTGGGAAGGGAAGTGGTCCGATCAACCACTTCCATTCTACCTACACATTACCATTCGCACCGTAAGCCCCGCATATTTGACATCTCGCTCCGTAGCTAACGCGTAAGAGAGGAGGCTTTATCGATTATCTCCTCGACCGCGAAGATGTTCAGGATGCTTGGAGACGGTACACACATCACGATTTCGTAGCTCGCATGGCTGATGGGACTCTACCAGTTCAGAACTTCAAGCACTATCTCATCCAAGACTACCTTTTTCTTGTGAGTGGATGACAAGTGATGTAGAAAGGTAGCTAACTGACTGCTAGATACATTTTGCCCGGGCAAACGCTTTGGCCTCTTATAAGTCGAAGTCTATGGTCAGTAATGCCAGTGTTGGACCTGTATGTGGGACATGCATGTACTGATCTCGTACGCCAACATGTAGGCCGATATTGGCCAAGTAAGTGAAGCCGCCGCTTGATGGAATATCATTGATGTTGTTTAGTCCGCACGACAGGTGCTACATCTCCAAGAGGAAATCAGGCTGCATATCGATTTCTGCAAAAATTATGGTCTATCACCGGAGGATATTGAGAATGAGGAAGAGGACCAAGGTGAATGCGACTCCACCCATCCTACAGACTGGTGACTGACAACCATACCAGCTTGCACTGCATATACAAGGTACATTCGGAGATTCCAATAAAAATACATTTACTTATCCGATTAGATATGTTCTCGACGTGGGTCAATCTGAAGATTGGTTGGCTCTCCAGATTGCATTGCTACCCTGTCTGATCGGCTATGGCATTATCGCGCGCCGACTGTTCGATGATCCGAAGACGGTGAGGGAGGGTAGCAGATACTGGAAATGGATCGAAACATACGTGGCGGACGATTATTGCGATGCGATGAAAGTCGGTAGAGGTAGGGCGATCACAACCCCAGCAACGGTGAGAAAGCTAAACAGCCCAAGAAGTCATCGAGATGCATGCAAGGAAGCAGTCCACTTCAAGGATTGATGAGCTGGCTAAGATATTTGTACACGCGACAAATGTGAGCAATTCCCGAATGTTGCCGTTGGTCGCAGAGCTGACTTGTCGCAGATGGAGAGAGGTTTTTGGGACATGGGGATGGAGGGGGACCTTGAGCCCTAACATGAAGTTTAACAGTACTTTTCATGAAATATGGCATGCTCACAAGCAAAGGAGTAGTTAGATATCATACTGTAGTAGATGTTATTCGGACGGTGCGGCATTGGCTTCCTGGTCCCTGCTTCCTTCACGTGTGATAAGACCAGTTTCGCCCCTTCTTTCCGCATATGTGTTAGTGCCTTGGCAAACAAAAATTGCAGGCGCAAGGCGGCGAAACCAAAGATCCAGCACTGCCCTTTTGATTCTTTCCTCTTCACCATCAACACAACACCCGTCTCTTCACTCCTTACCGGCGACTCTCTTTGTCGTCTTCTTACCATTATTTCTCGCTCTCACAGCCAGAGAACCTGACAGACGCGCTCTTTACGCTCGTAGTTTGATCCTTCACATCGGTCCCTACCGAAGCCCAACACCTTGCACACCATGTCCTACAGTGGTGGATACGGCGGTGGTGGTGGAGGAGGCGGCTATGGGGGAGGAGGTTATGGCGGCGGTGGTCGTCACGGCGGCGGCGGCGGCTACTCGAATGGGTACGACAATACAAGCAGTGGATATGGAGGCGCCTACAACTATGATTACTCTGGCCAATATGCTTCTACATATGGGTATGACCGTATATCCCCACGGTTTAGGCATTGGTGTCTTGGTTATCAGCGGCCCCATCTCACTTGCGATTTCCTTTGCTCACTTTCTTTTCTGCGCACAGGACGGGTACGGCGTCTGGAGCTAATGTGGCCTTCACGGACGGCACACACTACCACTACACCTACCCTGACACTGCGTAGAGCCCTTACCCCTCACTCCAGAAGAAATGCTAACGAACCCATAGATACAGCGGTAGCAACGGTCACTCCAATGGCTATGGCGGAGGCGGTGGCGGTTATGACGGTATGCGTGGTGGAGGTGGTGACCGGATGTCTAACCTCGGTCAGGGCCTGAAGCAGCAGAACTGGGGTATGTTCACTGTGTTGTATCAAGGAGCCATCTAACTGACAGCAAACGTAGATCTCGACACTCTTCCCAAGTTCGAGAAGTCCTTCTACAAGGAAGATCCCGCAGTCGCCGCACGCTCCGAAGCTGAGGTCACTGCCTTCCGTAAAGAAAACCAGATGACCACCCGAGGCGAGAGGGTCCCTAAACCCGTCACCACCTTCGACGAAGCAGGCTTTCCGCCATACGTGATGAACGAGGTCAAGGCACAGGGATTCGCGAAGCCAACCGCGATTCAATCGCAGGGTTGGCCCATGGCCTTGTCCGGACGCGATGTTGTCGGTGTTGCTGAGACTGGCTCGGGAAAGACACTAACTTACTGTCTTCCGGCTATCGTTCACATCAACGCGCAACCCTTGCTCGCGCCTGGAGACGGACCCATTGTTTTGATCCTTGCCCCGACCCGTGAGTTGGCTGTCCAGATTCAGCAGGAAATTAGCAAGTTCGGCAAATCCTCTCGCATCCGAAACACTTGCGTCTACGGTGGTGTTCCTAAGGGTCCTCAGATTCGGGATCTTTCTCGTGGAGTCGAGGTCGTCATTGCCACCCCTGGCCGTCTGATCGATATGCTCGAATCTGGCAAGACCAACTTGCGTCGTGTAACCTACCTAGTACTCGATGAAGCTGATCGCATGTTGGACATGGGTTTCGAGCCCCAGATTCGCAAGATCATCGGACAGATTCGACCGGACCGTCAGACGTGCATGTGGTCTGCTACCTGGCCTAAGGAAGTCCGCCAGCTTGCTGCGGACTACCAGAAGGACTTCATACAGGTCAACATTGGCTCCATGGACCTTTCCGCTAACCACCGCATCCAGCAGATTGTCGAGGTCGTAACTGACTTTGAGAAGCGTGATCGTATGAGCAAGCACCTCGAGACAATCATGAGTGACAAGGACAACAAAGTCTTGATCTTTACAGGCACCAAGCGAGTTGCAGACGAGATCACCCGATTTCTTCGTCAGGACGGATGGCCAGCCTTGTGTAAGTGTCTTGCATGCTCGGTACTTCATCGATAAGTAACTGACATCATCGTAGCCATCCACGGTGACAAACAACAGAACGAGCGCGATTGGGTTTTGAACGAATTTAAGACTGGCAAAAGCCCCATCATGGTTGCCACTGATGTGGCTTCCCGTGGTATTGGTATGAACAAAAGTCCCCCTGTCATTCCCCTCCCCCCACCCCCTTGAATATTCTTATGCGTGATCTGTTAGATGCTCTGCTTAAGTCGTCTCGTGCGCTCGTCGCTATCGCTCCCATGACATCATCCAGGGCTCTATGTGTCTCGAAACTGATAACCGGATTTCCTTGGCCATGCCGGTGAAGAAGTCTTTCTTTGCCGAGAGTTGTTTCGAGTACCCTTGTGGTATTTCTGAGGCAAGTTGAGATGTTTGCACGCTTGCGAATCGCAATCTCTTCCAAGGTTTTCCGGCCAGTAGATGTTCGCAGACTATCCCACTGGATCCGTATGCCATGATTTTGTAGCGCACAGAGACGGTTGCATGCAACATACTGCAGCTTCACGCGACCTTACTTGGTCGTTTTGATTTTGCCCACACAACTTACCAACATGCTAACCCTTTCTTTCAAGATGTCCGTAACATTACCCATGTGCTGAACTACGACTACCCGAACAATTCGGAGGACTATGTTCACCGTATTGGTCGAACTGGTCGTGCCGGTGCCAAGGGTACCGCCATTACCTTCTTTACCACTGAGAGTACGTTTACCCTTCCAGCTTCATGTGTACACTACTAATCTTCATTCACAGATTCGAAGCAAGCTCGTGACCTCGTTGGCATACTCACAGAGTCCAAGCAACAGATTGACCCCAAGCTTCACGAAATGGCCCGCTATGGCGGAGGAGGCGGTGGTGGTGGTCGTTGGGGAGGCGGTCGTGGACGTGGACGAGGCGGCGGCGGCGGCGGCAGTAAGTTGTCTTCGCGATCTTTATCAGGAACAGCATGCTAAATTTACAACAGATTGGACTGGTTCAAACACTGCCCCGGTCCGCAACAGCCGTTGGTGAACAACGAATGAGGTGCAACGACCACCAGCCGCCTGTTGTCCGCCGTTCGCCCAAAAGCAGCAACGAGTCGCAAGTCATGGTCCTGGCGTACTGACATAGATGTTCTTCTTCGGGTTCATTTTCCACACAGGTCTTTTTTTCCTACTTGCACAGCAGCAGGTGATTCCTTGTCATATTCGAGGCTGCTTGTGCTATTGTATGTTGATACCCCAGAGGAAGAAAACGACGGGTCACATGCACAATGAGGTTTGCCTTGCTAGCGCCTCACATTAGACTGGCATTTTCCTTTTTTTCTTTTCATGTCTTCAATGGTCACACGTGTGTGGCTTACTCACACACTTCTGACTCACTCTCACTCCACCGATCAGTCTCTACCTAGGTGGGGTGCAATGCATATGGAGGTGAAGGCGTTGTTTCGAAAAGCTTCGTAGGGGTAATACTGCGACAGGCGCGATATAGAATATATGAAGTTTATCTCACATCAGGACTTTAATTGCGTAGTGTGCAAGTTGACTTCTATACGTCAAACATGGGTAGGAGAGAAGTTCGCAGAGGAATGTAGTCTTCCGAAAAGATGACACCAGAAGCCCACAAATTCCCTTACTCCACATTTTCTTCTGCCCTGATATCAGCGTCGTGAATTGATGAGCTGGACAAAGATTATGTAGGTCATCAGAGACATTCTGATCCTCAATTGTGGCTAATGATCAGCAACGTCGATCGACCCCATTTATGTGTCCAAACACATACCATTCTTCCTTTAGCAGACTTTGACATGTACAAATATTACAGTGAAACAGAACGTGGGACATACGGTGGTATCGCAGTTAGATCTACGCTTGCAACGTTTTGCAAGCTTTAGCGTGAGAGAAAGGCAGTTTTTACATCCACCAGGACATGTGTGTTCGAGCATCCGTAAAGAAGATAGGTTGTAGAGAGAAGAGTATTGTTGATAGACGATAGACTTCAGATCATGGAGGCAGGGGTCGGGCTGAAGATATTTGAGACGAGTAGATGTAGTGAGCGAGATAGTTGAGGAAGTATAACAAGGAAGAAATGGATATGGGAGGTCGTACTGTTTGGTCAAGTAGATTGTATTGGGCTGGGATGGGGTGAGGATATTGTTGCCTCTGAGATTACCCACTGCAAGATTGATAGGATTGTGATTGTGATTGATATGGCATTGCGGTGAGGGGTTTACTCTATAGTATCTGAACTGTTTCTTTGGTGCTTGTTGCACGGCTTTGGGGCAGGAGGGTGTGATTATGTTGGAATGGGAACCCCGGGTAGGAAGTAGATATAAGTAACTTTGTAGTGAATACTATCGCTTGGATTTGAGTTTAGTAGTGTTCTTTCTGGACGGGGATTGTTAGATGATACATGGCGGATTTGTGCTGGAGGGTTAGATATGTATAAGGGGGGGTGTTTCTATAATCACCGAAGTACACAAGTGGAGGGATACATGTTCGGAAGTCACACTGAATAATATAGATTTCCAGTCGCTGTTGGCACCTTCTCAGATTGTTTTCGAAGGACACTTTTCCAATTGTAACAACAGGGTCTTAGAATATATGTGTAGGTGCCTTGCAAAACTTCCTTAGATGCAGAGAACATATACTATGGCAGTGAAAGCGATGTCTATGATGTAACACACAGCCCATAACTGACATATCAATCGACATAATAGTCCTTGACAAGTCATAACGTAGAAAGAATTGCCATGTGGATCTGCTCCGCTGTTATCTGCGCCCCTCACAGGTCTCCACCTCCAGTAACGCACGTAGAGCATCCCCTATGCCTACCTTTCCAATTTCCTCAACCCAACCAACCAAGCAACACCTTCGCATACATAGTTGCGCAGCAAGAAACAAGCGAGCCTATATTATACACGGTACGCTTCCCAGCCAGAAAGCCAGAAATTCAATCGGCATAAGAAACGCGACTCTAATTCGCCACAATCGGCTTCAACCCTGCGATTAGTCGATGGAAAAAGATACACTCATTAACAGAAACCTCACGCGATATCAAAAAGCTTCTTTTCTTATCACTTACCCCCTGCTGCACTGAGTAGATCTATATTCAACCCATTCATGACGAAAACACCACTTTGATATGCATCGTTTCTTTGCCCATTCATCCATCCAACCATCTAACCAGCCAGCCAGCCAGCCAACCACCCTTTGAAAGAAAAAGTGTCTCACTTCCAACCTACCCCATGCAGGATTTCAAATACCCCTAACATCCCTCCCCGTCAGGCCGCAAGCTACAAATCCCAACATCGCGAAGCTCTTCCTCCATCCTCCTCTCACTTGCCCACGCGGCCCCCCTCCTAACCACTACCAAGTATCTCATTCAATCCGCAACCCCCCAGTTCCACCTCAGCCTACCCAAAACCCCCGCACCCCTCACAGGCCTCTCGAAACCCGCGTCCGCGCCTTGAAACACATCCAATAACTAGCGTCAACATGCACATGAACAACAGCAAACCCAACAACCCACTCGCCCACCACTCGCAGCTATATCTAAAAGACAGCTAATCCCTTCGCACGTCGCCGAGCAGTCCAGCGCAAGGTGATAGACATCATGACAATCCCGAGTTAAGGGGCTCTGGGCTTGATCCCTGCGTTGTGGAGGATAGATGCGCGTGGCTTGGTTGTTGGCTTGTTGGCTTGGGGGGTGGGGGGGCTAGAGTAGGGGACTGTGGGCGTTGGTTAGTGGATTGACAATGGCTTTTTTTTAGTACTGTATGTGGATTGAAATGTGTGCGTGTGTATGTGCGTGCGTAGGAGTGTTCCTCGAGAAGCTATTGGAGGGTAGATAGATGTGTGGGAATGAATGACTCTTTGGTATGAGAAGATGTGCGTTTCTTTTGGGGGTTTGAGGTGGTGAGCGCATGGGTTATGGATGTTAATTCTTGATGGGTTGAGAGGAATATTGTAGGCATTTCATGTTGGAAATTTCTTGGAAATAAGAGTATATAATGTGTAATATGTTTTTTGGGTTCAAAAAGAGAAGGTGTCATTCTATCCACTTTGAATGCGTTATTTTGTTGGGCAACGCGTTTCTCTATTGGTCCATGTGCTGGGATTGTATGTCGTATAAAGCTCGCCATGTGGTCGAATCAGAGAGCATTGAGGGGCTGGAACATGCTATATTAGCAGTGTGTTATGCATTCAAGAGTGTAATAGATTATGTCCGGGCCATTCTATTTCTACGGAGTACACATTGACGAATAATAGCAAAGACAAGCCATCAGACTTCCGTAAACTTCAGAATTTGTGGCAGCTGTAGCCATTGACATATACAAGATGCATGTAAGGTTAGAGGACGTCAATGCACAAGCCACCGAACTCAGAGTCAGAGAGTAATACGGAGTAGGACAATATGATACTCCCTCGTCGTCGTGGGCAGACGCCTGCATGACGACTCAAACGCTTCAGTTTCCTCATATAGCTACCCTATATTACATTCGCTGGTTTGTCGCCTGACTCTAACCTGAGGGGTGAAATTATTGGCGAAGACTTGCATTCCAAGAGCCATTGAACAAGGGACGTTCAGTATGGAGCAAGGAGGGTAATTTGAGCACCGATGTCGCCTTCGTATTCGCCATGGTGAAAACCTATGTACAATAATACGGGCAGTAACAATGGTTGAAGACAGTCTATAAGCCGAAGTACGTAACAGTACAGTCACGATTCATGTCCATTGGTTCGTACGCGACATTTCCGTACATCTGGCATGTCCGTTTACGCGACTTCTCCGCATATTGACCGTTATCTTACTCTTGGGAACAAAAGGGAAATTGCCAAGAAAGGGTACGCTTTCTGATCTCAATACGGAGTATTATACAATATTAACACACAAGATCTATAATAGGCTCTAGTGTCCGAGTGGGTGCCAAAAGAGTGCGCAAATCCATGACAGAGAAGTGGAGTAGAGTTTGATACCAGGTTCGCACTAGGTGGACACATTTTAGCTCTGCATGCCTATGGCCAAAATTCGGGCTCGGGCTAAAGTGGGACAAGCTTCATGGCTTTATGATCGGCTCATAAAGCCGGCATTGTGTTGGGGTTGCGGCAACAAAGAAGGTTCCCGCGAGTGGTTCATGACCAGTGTGCCTTGAGAAAGTGAAGGAAGGCATCGGCGAGGATCAGTCGGGACAATCTGCAAGGGCGCCCTCTGGGCAAAGATTGCCTGATCCAGGCTGCCTGGAGTGTGGTTCAACGTTGTCGTGTCAACTTACAGAAGGTGAAGTGAAAGCCCAAAGTTGCCATCGTCCGATCTTGCATTTGACGAATGCCAATCACATCCTGCCTGTGGGCGCTGACTCGCTTGGTCGCCAATATTACGAGAAGGAGCGCGCCTACATCCGCAGAATCACATCTTTTGGGGGTGAGGAAAGACGAACCGACAGGCCCATCTTTCACATGGACGATGAGGCCAAGGGTGGCAAAAGAGGTTAGGGTTTTCGCACCTGTGGAGTCCAGCACGCATGATCCCTGGTCCCGGTGAGGCCATCGGCAATTTTACTGTCGTTCTGACGCCGAAGAAAACCGCTTCGTAAATTGCTGTTGCGGAGAGGTATCGTATCGACGACTGGAAGCTGCATATGCTGGCAGCAGGTAAGACGTTAAGATTTTGATGATCTCGTATGGATACACTCACGGTTTGATCATCATTGAAGGAAATATGACGTCGCATATTGATATGCCCAAGAAGGAATGACAACTAAAGAAAAAGTGGCCTATTATGTCATTGTGCGAAGCGGAAAAAAAAGTCGGTCGGAAACGTACGGAGTACAAAGAGTGAAAGGACCACTATTGGACATGGGACATAACGATTGGGATTTAAGCCGAGCACAAGGGCCGTCTGTACGGAGTATGTACATAGTACTCCGTATGTCACTATGTATATTGTACACCGTATGTAGTGTAGGATTGCACACATGTTGCAGATCTTGTCGCCTAGGCTAAGGAAAGTGGGCGTTGCGATTCGTGCACAATACAACAGCATACCATGCGATTGTTCGTGGTCCAAATTCTTCCTCCGAATATGGGCTGTGCCTCGTTCATTCATGTTAAAATGCTTGATGCCACGAGGCGAAATCTATCTCTCGCTTCGATTGCGAGTAGCGGGCAAAGGAGATTAAGATTAGGGTATCGTGTATGATCTCCGACTACCTCAAGTCTCAGGCTTCTAGCTGAGTTCTAGTGGAGGAAAAATGTGCAGTCTGCTGTGGGATCGTTCATTGCGGATCGTACTGAATCGTACAACATCCTCGTGGGGTGTCGTTGTCAGCTAGGATGTTGCAAGGGGTCATGGGCGTAGGATTGGGGCCTCGCGTGGTTGCACACATGCGACGACACCTGTCATCGATACTGTGGGTAAAGAAATTCATTGGAAGTCGCATGTTGGCAATGCTGGGTAGATGCAGTTCTCCATCCGAAATGATGCAGGTTTGGCATTCTCTCTACTAGCAGTAGACTGGTCGGGATTTGAACTGATCGCTGGCTACGAAGGGAAAAGCTACTTCTCCGGCGACACGGTCGAGGTGAAAGCATGGGCCAGCGAGAGCAAGGACGCCCACGGCGGCGTGCAGGACAGAACCTTGCTGCATGTGCGATCTCACCACGTGAGGGATTATCGGCCAGATTATTGATCATAATACCGCCGAAGCCACAAGACCCACTCACGCCACGGCGCCTTTAGCCTTGGGACCGGGGTCGATATTGCCTCCGAAATGCAGCGCGTTCCTGGAAGGACGCTGTTGCGGCCACAGTGGTGCTAATATTGGTGTTGACGGTGGGTGTGCAGGTCTTCACATGCTAGATGATGTCGGGCGGCGCATTCTGTGGACATCTGTGTCCTGGGTTGCGGGCAATTGTCGCCCTCAGTTGCGGTGTAGCTGGGAAGTCGCTTCACAAGCTTTGAGCCGATAAAATATGCACGTCTGCTCGATTGAAAAGTACCACGCCTTGACTTCTGGTTCAAACAACGATACTAGAGATGTGTGTCGAACCCACGACGTTGAAGGTATGCTGCCACGGTGTAACTAGAGTAGCGGTTCCTGTGAGCTGGTAGCCCGCGTTGTGCTACGATGGAGCGATTCAAGCTCTCCCGCACCCGCTCAACCGCACACACACTTCGTCATAGCAGTAGCGGCATCGTGTTGTCCATCCTGGCTCAGATCAGTATCGAGCTCGAAACATCCAATCGTTAGCCTCCAGATAGAGCTGAGGGCCGTGCTTGCCGGACTCGACTTGGCTTAGGTGAGGGTATCTAGGGGAAGAAGAGGGCACGAGGGTTCTCCAGAGGTTAGGATAAGGTTCGAGATTCGGAGCAGCTGGTTTCCGGCGCTGAACTGTCAGAGTCAGTTTACCAGGCTTTGCAAAAACTCAAATCAGCATGCGCCTCGCTACGGACAGATGATTCCGCGGAAACAAGCACAAAATCGATGATCCAATATATTTCACAGACCTCCCTCTCGGTGTGGCAAGGATGTTTCGCAGTGGGTGCAGCGACGAGCCACGGTTTGGCGGGTGAGATGTGGTGATGTTAGCCGGAGTCATCGGATCCGGGTGCAGCACCCTTAGCAAATCAGACAAGGGGGAGCCACGAACGGACAATGCTCCCTTTCACGATGCGGTTGGAGGATGCAGCAACAAGAACACGAGAGACGGAAAGCCCCGCTTTTCACAACCTGGCAGATGGCAGAGCAGTGAGACAGCCTGACAGCGTCTGGAGCCAGAGTCCCCCCAACTCATGTCTGCGTGCATGCATGCAACCTGTATGTGTGTATGTATGTATGTATGTATGAAAAGCGACTGCAGCAGTGCGAGGCGCAGGTGATGCTGAGGCCGGTAGGCTATCACAGACAATAGGATGCGGCAATGTAGATGCGGAGGGTGGCCGCAATGTGAGTAGGATGACGCCGTCGCACCAGTTGTGCGTATTATGTATGATAGTCGCCAAGACAGGACATAGTGGTCGACGCGGAGCAGGCCATGACATGAGCCAATTTGAGTATGCAAACCGCGCGAAGCTGGAAAAGGGAAGAATTTGTTGATGAGCAGCGTTACAGGGAACAACAGGCCAAGGGATGCAGGCGAGCGCGGCGAGGGCGCGTCGTGTCAATGTGTCCGACTCAGTATTGCACATGAAAGGGCTGATGAGGCGGTGAAGGGGTGGAGTAGGAGGAGGAGGATCAAGTCTGGTTCCCTTGCAGGCACTGAACCGAAAAGAGCAGAGTAGAGCAGAGCAGAGCAGAACAGAACAGAGCAAAACAGAGCAGAACAGAGCTGAACTGAACTGAACAGAGCACAGAACAGAACTGGATGCAGAGGGACGAATTTCTCGCACACACTGCAATGCAGCGCGCGAGTTGTGACGACGGGCGGGCTCCGGGACTTCTCAGGTTTGCAGGTCCAGGCGATGTTGTTGGCTCGGTCGGAGTGTCCGCCTTCGGTCCCGCTTTCGTCTTGTGTGCCGTCTCCAATAAATATCGACGCGCATGATGCTCGGAAGCGTCCTATCTCCGGCCAAGGCTGCGTCGAGCATCCACGGGCAGACAGCGACAGAGGCAGAAGTTGAGGCAGAAGAGGCCTCGACGCGCGATGTTGTGCTGGGCGGTGCAAAGGGAAGGTGAGATGAAAAATGGCAGGAGCTACTCGACGTGTGTTTACGCTCTGGTCGCGCCTTCCCAAGCGGCAGCTTAGCCTGGGGCCTTGCCATGTTGAATCTAGTGGGAGGCTAGCCATCAGCCTCGTCATCAAGATCACCACGACAGCCGCATGTCTCTGATCGATCAACAATCCAGGTCTGCTGCGGCGCCGAGCAGCAGCATGCGTCGATGATGGGCGACGGCAGTTGGCAGGCATCTGGTGACGGCGAGTTGGGACGCCGCAGGCTCACAAGTGCACACAGGGCGACAGGCACAGGGCAGCGGGTGTGCGCAAGCGCTTAGTCAGCACGTGATGCCGGTGCAGGCCTTTCTCTATTTTACCTCGGCCGGCACTAGCGAGCATTTTTCGCTCTCTCTCGCCACCCCTCCCCTCCCCCCACCCCGACCAAGCTCGCGCCTTCCCATCTGTGTCGCTAGGCTACATCGCGAATCTCTCTTTCATCACACACCCTCGAGATTCCATCGCCTAGCACTAGCTTACTGGTCTGGAGCGACATCAACACCATCACCATCACCACCGCTACCACCACCACTACCACCACTGCCAGCACCACCATCTCCACCATCTCCTCCACACCCTCTTGCCCCTCGCTCTCTTCGCGCCGCTCTGGGCAGCGCGCCGTGGCAGCCAGACGCGTTGCAGTGTACTCGTGTGACCCGCTGGCAGCATTCGCAACAGCAGCAACGGCAGAGGCAGCAGTAGCAGCATCAACTGCGTCCCATCTCCGCGCAACCCAGGCACCCAGGCTTTTGGCCCGCACAGCGTGTCGTCCCCCCTCCCCCAATCCGCGCCCAGCACCAGCTTGTCGCGAGCGTTCTGTGGACCCCGTTTCAACCTCGAGCGGAAAAGCGGCTGCATCAAGGGCTAATCAGCACTCGGCACCTCGGCGCACCTGAGCAATTGAGCAGCAAGAGTGCAGGGAAGCGCAGAGCACAGCAAGTGGAGAGCGTGAAACCTAAAACCCACTACACCGACAACGGGCCGACTTGCTCACTGCCCCAGAAAAAGCTCAGCAACCGATTCTGCGGCCTCCTGCGCAGCACATCGACATTGCCTTTGGTGCAGGCCTGCCATAGCCCGCCAGTGCCCGCGCATCATCCCCGCGAAAGCTGCCATCGACGTGCGCTCTCACACGCTGGCCCTGTTTTAACGACAGGCTATCTGTGTTTAGGCCGCCCAGCTAGCGCGTTCCCAGAAACAGCACCGCGCTCCCATCAGCACGGCTCGCTTCACCCGATTGCAGCAGACTGATCCCTGGTCAACACTTGCTGTCGTCCGTCGTCGTCGTCGTCGTCAGGTCAGGTCTGCACGTACCGTGGGTCTCGGCAGCAGATTACTTCATAGAGTGTGCTAAGTCAGCTTGGGCAAAGCGGCGAACCCCCTCCTTCCGACTCAATTGGTGCCACTTATTTCCACACCACCGCTCTCCCTAAATAAGTTACCTTGACTGCGCTTCTGCTAGCTGCAGTCCACACGCCCTTGCCATCTAGTCAAGGCCTGCCCCAGCGCGAGCTCTCTCACCGCTAGCACTACTCGTGCTACCGTCGTGTCCCACTTCACTTGTCCTGCGCCAACCTCTCCGCGATTCGAGAGGCCCCAAGTCTTCTCCACTCCCAACTAGTCTTGCGCCGCCATTGTCCGGTTGGCCTCGAGCTTGCGTCTTCCGTGCGTTATCTCGACTGGCGCAAATCTGCCGAACCGCTTGTCCCTCCACCTGGGTGCGCTGGAAAACAGACCGTCTGCAAATCATCCGCGTTTAAGGTCCACGCTATCACGTCCTGTCGACGTTGCCATTCTTTGGTCCTCTGCTTGTGCTGTACCCTTGGTCGACTTCGTCTCCTGTCGGCGTCCTAGCTTCCTGTCTTTTTGTGTCCGCGGCAAATCATTCTGCGACGGTTGACAAACCGTCAATATCTCTACGGCCATTCCCCTTCCTCGTCAGCGCGCAACCAACCTAAGCTCTCTTAAGTCAACGTACAACTTGAGGCTTTGAAGCACTACGCACTACAGTCTATGGACAGTCGACAATCCGAGTACTCGCAGTCAGGTTTGCAACAGCCCTACCCAACCTTTCGCAAGACGCCTTCTGAGGACCCCTCTGCAGATCAAGCATCTGCTGCGCAATATCCTCAAGGACAAGATCCGCGAGCCCAAAACTTTTCTGCCTCTGCCACCCCGACCTCCGAGTACGCGATTAATCCGTCTTCCGCCCGATCAGGGTCTTTCCCAGAGTATATTCAACGTCCGTACCAACCCGGCGCTCAAGCAGCAGCAGCTGGAGGTATGGCGCAACCACAGAGTCCGTCACTACCACTTCACGATGGCTCAAATAATGACCATCAACAATCCGAACTCAAGTCTGACAGCGATGTCCCCATAGATCCATCAATCGCCGCAGCTACGAGCCCAACATATCCTCAACACCAGCAGTATTCGCCGTATACTCCGCACCACGACATGCAACACTACCCTGGCCAGCCGCACACTCCCATGTATGCCTCGCGACCAGAGTGGGCTGGCCAATACCCCCAACCGGGAGTGCATTATGGCCATCCTTCAACATCCGGACCGCCCGCACCTGCCATGGTGTCACCGATCCAGCGCCCTCCGACGGTAGGTGGATCCCCACACACGCCTGGACGCGTTTTCTACGTGAGCGATCCTATGCGCCCACACATCAAATGCTTTTTTATTTCTATTTTGACCATGTATGCTTGCATGACGCGAAACTAACACGTCTCTATAGGGCGGTCACCCATTGTCCACAGTCTACTCGTTTGTCCCGATTCCTGGCGCACAGCAACATAAAAGGCCACGACGACGCTACGAAGAAATCGAGCGCATGTACAAATGTGGTTGGAATGGCTGCGAAAAGGCGTATGGCACGTTGAACCATTTGAACGCGCACGTCACGATGCAATCACACGGCGCGAAGCGTACGCCCGAAGGTATGTTCATTCCGGTGGTTGTTTCGCATTAGTTCGCGTCAAGTGTCAGTTCCTGAGAGGGAAGCACGCTAGGCTAGCATATAAGTCGGTGTTGGTGCTGCGCCTATTTTATGGTGCTCCCACTGGGGTGGATAGCCTCAGATGACGGAAGCTAGCACTGACAACCCTTGCCTTGCTATCTTGGCATGTCTCTTAATCTTCGTATTATAGTGCGCTAACTTGACCACACCAGAATTCAAAGAAATACGTAAAGAATGGAAAGCGAAGAAGAAGGAGGAGGATGCTGCGCGGAAGGCTGAGGAAGACCGCCACCGAGCGGCAGCCGAGCAAAATCGTGCCGCTCATGAAAACGGTGCCGAACCTCCTGTTTATGGCCAGATGCGACAAGCAGTCGGCGTGCCTGGGCAAGCACCAGGTCATCCCCAACTCCCTCCCATCGGCTACCAACCAGCTGCCTCTGGCAATACATCGGGTCCTCAGTATGGAACGCAAAGCCCAGGGCTTACAGAGGGCATGGCTCAGTATACCACCCCCACAAGCAATACCTACAGCAGCCCAAATAGTAACAATAGCAGTTATCCGCAATCACCCTACGGCTCAAACCCGCAAATGTATCAGCAAGGTCATTAGTTTCACCCTCATGACAGAACGATCTGCTGTCACAGCATGACAGGCTGAAGTTTCAGTAGCAGATGCAAGCTCAAACGCTTTCTATCCATGAATGCATCAAAAGTCTCCCTATTTGTCTCGCCTAGAAAGCTCCAACTCCTAACGACTTTTCCTACGGAGGATCTCTGCATCGCTGTCAAGGTAGCATAGGCTAGAGTTTAGGCATCTTTAGCACTGTTTCGACCTGCATTTTCAACGGGCGGCGGCTATATGTTTCTTCGCGGTGTTTACGGTATCCCGGAAAGGCAATGTTTTGGAACGGCGACACGAAAACTATTCATCCATTTCCTTGGAGCGATTCGGTCACGGACGATTCTACACGAGGGGCCGGTGAGAGCTGTGAGTGAGCAAAAAGATACGTTGTCTTGGGCGTGCATGGCCCGAGTCGCCTTTGCTTGCGTTCGGCGCTCTTTGTATCTTCGCTATAGTTATCACGGCGTTTGCTTTCCTCTTTTCCCCTTTCCACTACCCTACTAGCCCTTTTCTTCCCTTTCTACGGAAGGCTCTGGCCTTTTAGACATGATGCATTGTGTGCAAACAGGCAAATTGGCGCGTTCCTACTCTGAAACAATTGTATGCTACTTTGGTCCCTCTTCCTCTCCCCAGCCCTGGAACAAAACCGCACATATTGTCTGCTTTTACGTTGTAGATGGACGCACGCGTTATGGACACATGCACACATGCAAACATTCACTTTTTTTTGTTACTCGCCAGCACTGTACAGTAGCAATAAGTAATATATTCTGGTTGAGTGCGGAACTCTGTGGACTTGCTGTATTCTGTATATATTATTCTGCATAGACCTACCACTTTGGACGCATTGTGCACAACGTGATTGTTTTCTCATCACAGTTGCTTTTTGCTTTTTGGTGTTTCAGCAAACGACGCGGACACCCCGCATAGCAACGTGGAACAATTCTCTTTCACCGTGCAGAGAGTCTTACGTGGCTTATAGCACAGAGGTAAAGAACCAAACGATGTGCGCGTTGCGATCTAGGGTTTTCACCGATGATGGAAAACAAGGTAGAGTGAGGAAGGTCACCTTGGAAAGAAGCTCACAACAGTAAGCAGGCAAAAAAAGAAGAAGAGGAGGAGGAGGAGGAAAGTCATACTCCGCGTACCGGGGGAAGGGTTGGTTGCAGAGCACACATAACTGGATGCAGTCTTTTTCCTCCGAACGGTGTGCACTTTTGGGCAAATATGCCGAACACTGGTGCAGGACAAAACAAAAAACCGGCCAACTGAAACGGGCTTCACAAACAATACGGGCACACAGACAGGCCGGATCACGATGGAATGGATTGTGGAATCCCACCCAACTCCTACTCCGTACTCATCTATCGTCCCCTGGAGCACCGCTCGGAGAAACTCTCGGCGTGGGCTTGATGAAAATGGGAAGGTATTTTGTGTTGGTGTGAGAACAGGGCCCAGTGCAAGTGCCCAGAGGAGGAATACGAAGCGCCGCGTCGTATGCACACGCACGTCTTCGACATCACCGTTTTTTCCCTCCCCCTCCCTCCTCTCTCGCTTCAACCATGCTTACCTGCCTGATCGCCAGTTGCATCATCGATCAGGGGGCCACAAGCACGGCGATGCATGGATCTTTGCGTCTGCTTCGGTTGGACATGCAGCTCAGCGGTGGGTGGCACATTTCCGCGCACACGCCTCAAGCTTGAGGTTTGTCCGCTCTCCACAGCACGTATTCCTTCGTAACGGCGTCTTATTATTAATGTACACGTCTCGAAGTATCGTCTGATATTGTGCTTCGGGACGAGGATATTCTGCGGAATTTGGTGATGGGCCGCCAATGGGATGCTTGGGGGTAGGGATACAGCCTGGCGAGGTATTGGGCTCATCACAGGGTGACGACGGACAATGATTCGGCTGGGCTTTGGAAGTATCTCTAGATAGAAGATTACGGAGCAGGAAGCTGAAGTGTTCTGACCGGAAATAGGCCAGCGGGCATGCATGCACGACAACTTCACCGTATGGAACGAAGAGCGCGTCGTGGGGATCTGCGATTGGATTGGGTGACGGCTTCTTTCTGTCGCCATACTAAGAACGCATAGATGGCTGCGCAACGATTCATGTCCTTGGTTTCCACCTGGTCACGCGCCGCAATTGATTTTTCCCGTCTTTGCTTGCTTGCTCCACGGCCAGTTTTCTCTCGAGTCTCGCCGCGGAGACTGGGCATCGTCATCCGAGGGTCGGTCGCATGGAAGCAGCCGGCGGCGGATTGGAAGGGCGAGAGGGGGTCGCGCGCTACGTCGTCATGAAAAGGCCGGGTACAGACTCCGGCAGTGCATGATGTATTGGTAAGATGTGGGAGAGGATGCAACCTGGCTCAGCGCTCATCCGCGTACATGTTGTATGCAGAAATATCGAGATTCGACATCGCATCGGATAGACGTTGGGCTAACTAAGATCTGGGGTTGGGAAGCTGCAGGATCGCCGTCTAGCGGCTCATCACTCCAGATGGCCGTTTGACATCGGCTGCCTCTACTCTATACAACGGCGGCGCTTTCGCTACAAGTGTCCTAGGACAAGTCGAACCTGGAGTCTTGGACAGCCTACAGGGCTTGGGGGAAGCGAAAGTGACAGGCAGAGTGAACAAACGGGTCGATCTGACGGCGGAAACTAGCAGCGTCGGCACTGCGCGTAGGCAGCCTGACCGGGCAGAAGCGTGGACGCCGGACTGGTGCGTTACACAGCATGGGATGAGGATTCAGCCGCGTGTGGGAGTATGCACTGGTCGGTAAGCCGATTTGGGGACCCGTGTTGTTGGTTGTCGTTGTCGTCGTTGTCGTCGTTGGTCGGTACGTATGTATGCAGGCACTGCTCTGTACAGACCCCAGATGGGTATGTGTATATATGTTTCATGATATAGCAACACGCACAGTTTCTCCCTCGCGCGGCATTCGACAGCACTGGAGAGATGCAAGTTACTGGCGTATTCACATTCACTGCAACGATAATGCATGCGGCTAGGCAGTTTACCAGTGCTACAGCGTACTATGTAACGTAACTACTTGGGTCCACAACAAACATGCAGCATAGCAACAACATCAACAACAACAACAACGACAACAACAACACTGTTCAACGACACACGCAACGTCGACTTCCCCCCACCTCTTCTTACTCTGGAAAAATCAAATCTACTATGGTAAACGGTCAAAAGCCATGATCGACAGCCATCCCTCGCGGGGCTTCGCTACAGCAGAGCGAGACACTACCAGCCTATTTCATGCGTCTCGCCTACACAGAACCAGTCTCACGGAACGCTCGTGTACGACGGTAATCAGCCCAACTGTCGTCCCGCCACACTGGCCGAAGGATGACTTACTGCTGCCCTTCGCGCGCGCTACTCTGCGTGCTAGCGGCGTAGCCAGCATTGCTAAACCCGTACGGTACTGGTCTGGCATGTCTGAACTCCTGGTCTGGTGCTGGTCGTTTCTCTCCCACACTGGGCATGATGTCTTGCGCTAGTTCGTCCAGCTTATGTACACACAGTAATTAGAGGCAAATCTTCCGCCGCGACGGCGTGCTAGTCTGCTGCCTGGTTCCCAGCAACCCGGCACGGGAGGCCCTGGCGGTCTTCAAGCCTTGCCTTGCGGTCGGCGTCGACGGATCCTCATGGCGGATTGCGGACGGGAGCTTGGGGTTGGTCTGGGGTGGAATGTTTCCTCCGGCCCGCTTGAGACGGCGTGGTGGACCTAGCATAGTGTAGATAATCGAGGACAAGTCCGTCTCTAGGGGTTTCGGATGGGTTGACGTCTGGTGTTGAGCCTTGCTCCCGAGATATTCGGCATGTTCACGGGCCGGCGAAGCCCCATCTCTGCCGAGACTGGCCTGGGCCGACACTTTTTTTTAAACCGTCTCCTCTACGGAGTACCCAACCCTCAATTCAACACAATAAATCTTTCTTCCAAGCTTCCTCATGCTCAACTGTCGCGCCTGTCTCTGGCGATGCACCCGAGTAGCTGAACCCTCCATATCCTCATCGCAGTCTGTCCGTCGTGATGCAGTCTCCACGCTCGTCACCCAGCGGCGCTTTCTACGCAGCCCAACTACAAATGTTCGCAAGATAGATGCCGCACCCAAAACCCTTGCGAAGGTGGAAAGACTTTCGAGGTCAGAGAACGAGCCATGGAAACTATCGGGAAAAGCATTGGATCAGAAGAAACAGGCGAGGGCAGCACTTAAGATGGGATTTGGTGGTGGCGCGGGTGCAGGAAAGGAGGTGACTGCTGGGGATATGTGGTTAGGGAAACGGGACTCGAGAATACCGGCTGCTGAGTGGAATGCGCGGAAGAAAGAGCTACAATATCTGAGAGATCCATTAGAGGTAGCGGGCTTTGTGAGAAAGCAGTTGGGGAAGGGCAAGGACAAGGAGGTGGTGCAATTGGTGCGCATGGCTAGCCACTCGATGCAGTGTATCGTCAGCTGGAATCACATCATCGATCACTATTTGGCGAAAGAGAGGGTGAACGATGCTTTGAAGCTCTACAATGAGGTTGGTTCCTTCGCCTGGGGGCTTGGGATGGAGTAAGTTGCTAACTTTTTTTGTAGATGAAGAAGCGCGCTCAGTTTCCCGACACGTATACATATACCATCCTGTTACGAGGCTTGTCGATCAACGCGCATCGACAGGGAGCGCTGAGCAAGGCCGTCGCCATATACCACTCCATGTCCGCGCCGAATTCTAGAGTACAGCCTACCATAATACACACAAATGCAGTCTTGCGCGTATGTGCAAGAGCGCTGGACATGGATTCGCTCTGGGGGATTGTAGCAAGGATACCGGAGTCGGGGCCTGGCGCGGCAAATGCAATCACTTATACTACGATTCTCAATGCGATTAGGCAGAGCTTGATCGTTGATGTACCAAAGGACGAGAATGAGCTGGAAACTGCGGCACGGCGAGAACGTGGGGTCATGGAAGCAAGGCGAATATGGGAAGAGGTCATCAAGAAATGGAGGTACGCGGATTTGATCATTGAAGAAGAGCTGGTGTGCTCCATGGGCCGACTCCTGCTTATTGGAAGTCGGCCTCGCGATTGGGATGATGTGCTTTCTCTGATTGAACAGACGATGGATATCCCCCGTCTGGTGCCGCGGCTTGGAAGCACGGCTCGTCGGGACGCTGATCTACCGCCCTTGCGAGCACCACACACTCCGGCTGAGTTCAGAGTCGACGACGATCATTTGGGTCCTGATCAGCCTCCTCAACGTGGCGACGAGTTTCTCGCCCTGGTTACGCATACAGGGGGGAGAGTCAATCAGCTTACATACGCAGAGCCAGGGAATAACGCACTATCCATCATCCAAGAAGCGTGCCTGAAAGTTGTAGGCCATAAAGCTGCCGAGGAGTATTGGCAAACTATCACCGACCCAACAACGTATAAAGTCATCCCAGATGTGAACAATCTGAATTTGCGTCTCCGCGTGATGAGGCAAAACCGCGCTTCTGCGGCGGCCGCTCGATCACTTCAGGAAGACTTCGTCGAGAGGGGCCTCGAGATCAAACCTGGCAGCTTACGGATAGCTATGAGCACTTGCGTACGCGACAAGAACAACCACAATTCTTTAAAAAATGCGAGCAAAATACTTTGCATCATGACCTCCTCCCTCCCGGACGCAGATTCCAAAACTGTGGGCATGTACGCCGACCTTGCCTTCGCATTTCCCTTGGCCAAAGGAGACGACCTTGTCGATGCACTTACACTACTCCAGCCAATCCTTAAGAACATACGCATGCAGCTTGGTGTCGGTGGCGAAGACGAACTGGGAAAAAGGGGTGCTGTACATCTGAACGGCCCGGCACGTCAAGACGCTATCGCAACTTTGGGCAAGATTTATGCTGTGTACGATAGGTTGCTGTACTCGGATCTTCTTGCAGAGGAGAGAAAACAGCCGTTCAAGGCAGAGAGGGCGAGATTATCAGCGTTCATGGGAAGGGTGAAGTATAAGGATGAGACGCGGAAATGGAAGCGGGGGGTAGACGGTGATGCGCCTAGCCACGAAGTGAAGCCATCGGAGGACAACGCAAAGAGTCGAGAGAGCCGTGAAATGAGGGGAGAGAGGGGGAGTAGAGGGTTTGAAAGCTCCGGTGGTTGGAGGACGCGCAAGGCAAAGCCTGAGGAAGAGAGGCGGCCTTGGTTTCCGAACTCGTAACGTGATGATTGAGTAAGGCTTGAGGGAGCGTTTATGTATCAGTCTGTATTACTATATTGTACACCATTGCTGGCGTTGCTTTGCCGAAACGGTATATAGGTGGATAAAAAGGGTCGTGCAGCATAGGGAGCACTGTACTATATCATTGAGTAAAATGTATACGACATGATCTACTTTTCAAAAAAATCAAATCAAGTTCCGTCACTTGACTGACTATATTTATGTTAGTAGTATTGTCCACGATTTAGGCACAACCAAGCCCATAATGCCAAGACTTCCGACCAACTCTCCGCAAGACCTCCGCCACTACTTCACTCTTACCTTCACTATAGCCACAACACATCAACCTCGCCTACGGCCTCGACGCACGCTATGGGTAATGACGGCGGTTCCATCCCCAAACGCAGAGAATTAGTCAAAGAAGCCGCAAAAGCGCCCACCGCCGCGCAAATAAAAGAAACACAACAAGAGTCCCAAGACCATGCCTGGAACCACTGCCCTCTGTCCTCGAAGCCCCTCGCTACACCTGTAGTTTCCGATGCTGCGGGCACTTTATACAATAAGGACTCGGTGATTGAGTTCCTTCTAAGCGGTGAGGAGGGACGGACGAAGGAGCAGTTGGAGGTTGTGCAGGGCAGGATAAAGGGGTTGAAGGATGTCGTTGAGGTAAAGTTTGAGGTGGAAGAGGGAGAAAAGGCGACTGGGAGTGGTAGGAGAGAGAAGTGGGTTTGTCCGATTACAAGGGTAGAGATGGGGTATACGGCAAAGGCTGTGTATTTGGTGCCGTGCGGGCATGCCTTTGCGGGGAACATTGTCAAAGAGGTCACAGAGAGGATATGTGTCCAGGTATGTTTTGGATCCCAAGCTCAGGGCTAGGCGGAAAGGAAGAAACAAAAACGGCTCACATGATGATAGTGCAACGAACAATACGCCGAAAACGATGTCATCCCAATCCTACCCACCGCACCAGCAGATATTGCTCGTCTCTCTCTTCGCATAAAGAAGCTTCAGGAAAAGGGCCTCACGCATGCGCTTAAGAAAGCGCCTGGGAGTAAGAAGAGGAAGAAGGGCGCTGAGAAGGAAACGAACGGCAACGCTGCTGTCAAAGCGACATCCTCGGAAGATGACAAGAAGACCGAGAAGAAGGAGAAAAGGGCACGGGAGAAACAAGCTGCGCCAACAAGTAATGGTATCAACCATGCATCGACAGCGTACCTAACGAAGAAAGTACTGGAGGAGCAGGAAGAGAGGAATAAGAGGCGAAAGTTGGGGCAAAATGAGAACGTCAAAAGTTTGTTTTCGAAGGGAAATGTGGTGCCGGATAGCAAGAATAGCGCGGATTATATGACGAGGGGCTTTAGTATTGGGAAGAAGTGAGTGAGCTCTGGAGATGGTGGGGATTTGAAGCTAGGATGGACTTTGAAAGACATAAGGGCTTAAAGCATTTGGATGCGGAACGATACCACTATTGACCTACCATAAGTAGGTATGGCGTTTGGGAATAAGATGCATTTCTGCTCGGGCCGGCGTGCTGATTGTACGCCATATGTAAATACCACAACTATCGACTCACAAAGTCAAAATCCAAAGGACTTCCACAACTTCATCTCCCCTCACCTGCGGCAATTCTCGCATTTCTTCCCAATTTCACATAACTCCAACCACTAATTATCTACCCACTTCCACCCAATGCAGAAAGGTACATGCGCACACGCGTACGCACGGTGATTTTTTTCTCAGCTAATCTCCAATTAACTTCGTTGCAATACCTTAAAGTGGGGCTTGGTACGTTTAACCACTCCGTGTGTACTCCGAAGTTCCCTTTTACAAACGAGCCCTCTTTTGTTTGTATATTAAGGTATATATATTGTTTGCTTGAAAAACCTTCCATCGGTGATTAATGTCATCGGGATCTCGGTCGCTTAGCTCAGTTGGTTAGAGCGTGGTGCTAATAACGCCAAGGTCGCGAGTTCGACCCTCGTAGTGACCACAGAACACTTCTTTTTAGCTTTTTGCTATTTGGATGATGGATGTAGTCGGTTTGTGAAGGGATAGAAAGAAGGGTGTCGTCAGTTTTTGCTTTTGTTTGTCCTGTTTCAGGTGTAATGAATCTTTTTACCTGTTTGATGAGGCAAAAGTTAGCAAGTAATTGTGTGGTTGGATGTTTGATTGAGGTTGATAGCGGGAGAAAATTGCTGTCTGGTAGTAGGAACGGGTGTGTGTTTTACTTTCTTGTCTTGGGTCGAAGTCACTTCGATGGGTAGGAGTGGCTGATGTGACTAACTGGAGTGAAGTAAGTACCGCCTGAACCTTGGGTTAGTTAGTAGTAGCATCCAGCAAGCACGATCTTTCTTCTCTACTGACACACTGAATTTTATCGTATTATACACTTCTTCATATTTTCCCCTTTCTATCGTTTCATCGCCGACCTCATGCCTATCAGGATCCCCTTCACCTTCCACCCGCAGCCGACTGCCAACACGGAAGCAAACAGGACCTCTCAAGCTTCCCAACCACCAAAGCAACACAACACAGTCTTCAGAAGATTCGTAACACTCACCAAAGACAAGGCCAAAGCTACGTATAAACGAGGTCGCGAATCAGCTACTGCTAGTTCAGCCTGTCCTCACTGCGGCACTCCCTACGCCCAGTCCAAACGTCGTAAACGCCCCACCCCGTAAAAGAAACTACTCGAAAAGGCTTCGCTAACTTTAACTACATACTCCCAAGACCTACCACCAGATTATACCCCCCTTGCCCCATCCCACCACCCAACTATCACCCACCCACTCTCCACAACATCTACAGCCAGCAACCATGCTGCATCGCCATCCTATAGCGACCCTGGCTCCCCTCACCAAATAATCACCACACAATACCCATCGTCCCCCCGCACCCACACAAACGAAACCAATCTCCACTCCATCCACCCGTTTCACGAATCCAGGGAGAAAATCATTCAGTTCTATCAATACTCGAGACGGTGCGATGTTGTTGCTCTAGCGAGGAGAATGTACATGGAAGATGAGGAGAGATTGCGAAGGGAGGGGGAGGGGGTAAGAGGGGTGGAAAGGAGGGGGAGTAGGAGGGGTTTGGAGAGGAGAGGAAGTCGGAGGAGTTAGGGGACTGCGGTGGGAGGGATGAGGGTAGGTAAGGGAAAGTGTGTAGGGGTAGTGTATTGCTGTTGGTGGTTAAGGACGGTTGTATTGTAGACTTTTGTTATTGGTGTAGGTAGATCTGAGTATTCGTGGTTGGGCTGGTTTGGTATGTGGTGTGCTGTTTTGTTGCGTGGAGCTAGGTTATATATTTGGTAGGGGGGCGCGTCTTGGATACCGTAGGGCTATTGAAGAGACTAGGTTGTAGCATCGGATGCTGCTTCTCTATTAAAATTCGAAGGTGACAAAAGGGATAAGACATTTCTGTAGTCGCTTCCATGTTTTCAGAGGCTAGTGGGGTGCTACATGGATGCGGAATCCAAGTTGATGCTTTGTGAGGAAAACAGTACAGAGCAGATCTTGATTCATTCTGATTCAAGGGATTTGTTTCAAATTGTGGGACCTGTAGCGTGCTTGTAGGATTGTATTCGTGTCCATTTCAAAAGGAAAGACATCGATTTGGATTGAGAAATTAGATCGTTGAGTTAAGAAAGTAAGGCAAACTACAAAAGAGAAAAGTTCTGCTTTGCATATTGTTCGAGTTCGATTTTGAGTAAGAGTTGGGAGCTCTGGTCATGTGGAAAGGAGTAGGTAGTAGGTAGTAGGTGGTACACGTTTGTAACGAAGCATGGTCCTGTCTTTGTTTAAACCACGCTGATTTGGTTTCGTTTCATCTTGCATCTACCAGTAACGTGGAATATCCGTATTCTACCAAACTGAATAAATGGGTTTCTATTGGTGTGTTTTGTCAACTAACTGGTTACTTAAGGTATAGATAGCACGGTTTTAACACAAGGAAAGGCCGCTTGTACCATATAGCAGACCTTATGAGCAAAAGACATTGTTATGTAAATGTCACAAAAGAAACAAAAGAAAGAGAATGAAATGTTAAGTGTTTTGGGTAATAAGACATGTTTTGCATGGTTAGATGCACTATAGCATAATATGCATCAGATCAAAAACCACCTAAGCAGATGTGCTCGGCTTCATAAGAAACTGACCACCAGTTGACAATCCTGGAAAATTACTGTCATGCTCGTGAGAAGGGATCGTTTTGTAAACGGGAATCTGCTTGCCCAACCGTGAACGCCGTGCTATACCATTGACTCTAGAGCTGCTACAGCTTCAGAATGCCTCATATGTAATGCTACTTCTGGTACCACACTAGCGCAAGATGTGTGTCGAGTGTAGCTCCTGGTTACGAACTGCGCTGAGCACTTCAACGCGTGGTTTCAGAAACCTTGGACCTCGCTGTTTAGGACATTATCAAGCAACACCCTCCTAAAAAAGAATTTGCTAATCCTATACCTCCTGGTTAGGTGATGGTCGGGTATCGACAAAATCCCATTCCTCGTCGGTTAAAGATTCAAAAGTAGTGTCTTTTGGCGGGCTTGGTGCGCCTATCATTTCAGGACTGGAAGGCACGCTTGCGGGATATTCAAACTCCATCATAATGTTGGTAGCGGATCTTGGACGGTGAACCAACGTAAATCCACTCTCATCGCTTGATGATTCGCTTTCGCTCACGACACGTGCGTGCTCGTCCACTTCAGCTATCTGCTCGGGGTTCTTGGATCGGAGTACAAGTATGGGATGATCGCTGTTGTCTTGATCCATCTCTGCGGGATCTGCCTCCGGTATACCACTCAAATCGGCATAGGGACCTTGTAGGTCTTGAAGTAGCTCGTATTGAATGTCGCCCAGGGCGCGCTTATCTAAAGCGGACGTGGAATTGGTGGTGGTATAGGGAGCGGGTAGGCACACAAGGTCTGAAGCGCCTAGAAGGGGGTCAACACAAGCACTTGGTGAGATTCTTGAGTTACACAAAGAGCCGACAAAACTTTAGGAAACGTTTCTACATTCATAGCTGGAACATTCGCTTCCTTCGTGACAGCTTTCCAATCGTACAAGAGGGGCACTCACCATCGTCCTCGAAGTTGCGCTGCATGCTCTTTCGGCAGAGGTCCTTGTGGAATGCAGGCAGATCCCAAATGACTTGGCGGAAGTCGGCGTGCTTGGACAGTTGCTGGTATGTGAGCATGGAGAGGCAGTAGTGCAATAGGGTATCGAGGAGAGACTGCTCTTGACGCGAATGGGTACTCGAAAGGTGTTCGTATATGAAGCGAATTGTCTGACATAGGTCGGGCGGTGGAACAGCAAAGCAGCATGCGTACTCAGTGCATTGCGAGAAGTTGACGTATGCCAGGACTTGAAGCGCAGGTAAATCGTAGTCCTCTGCGATTCTGAAGACCTCCGCGTGATTGATCAAATGACCCTGCTCATCTCCGGGAAGATAATCGTCAGTATACAGATATCGAAGCAGACAAATGACGGCGGAAGCTGAAGAAGCTTCGATATTCGCTTGACGAACGCTGTTGGCGCCGAATTCGAACGCATGATAAAGAAGAGGACATTTCTCCAGGATGGCAAACGGCGAAACGTTGTGAATTTGCGAGACGGCGTTGTCGGGTAATAATACAATGAGGGTCGCCGTTGAGTCCTCGGTAGCCATGTCAGCAAGAAAGCTGAGGTCGTCCATCTTGGAAGCTTCGCTCAAGCTGGAGCTACACGAGAGACGATGCGACAAACAGGGAATGCGAAAGTCGACGCAGACGGTGGGGGATACACAAGAATGAAGCTTCGAGACGGGAAATCCGATGCCAGATATTCAAAAAGTACAGCTGAAGACGTCAGAGGCCTCCAATATGCGATCCAGCTAGCTAGGCAGCAGCTCTTTGGTGGCAGCGTAGTCAAAGTGACAGGTACCAAGTAACAAACCCCGGGAAATAGATGAACAGTCGGGAAAGGAGCCTTGCTAGTTTTCTGAGGCTTGTGTGTATATCGAGTTGTTAAAAAGTGCAGGTGAAAGGAGGCAAGGCTCTATGAAGCCAGGATGGTGATTCCGTCACGTGCCCATGTTACGTCGTTGGAATGGGTGGGGCATCTGCGCTGAGAGGTTGCCTCTTCCTTATTGGACCAAAGACTCCGCCAATATATAAGATCTTTTGCCTTGTTGTTCTGTGGTTGCCTTATCGCTGTCTTGCTATGTTGCGGCTTTGTGGTTGTAATTTCTAGAAAGCGTTGCTTCATTCAACGTAAATTACATCACTAAACGCACCCCAGAGTATGTATGTTTGTTGAATTGTGTCGGAAGTGGCATACGGAGTAAGGCATTCTATTCAATTAAGAAAACGGAACATGGTAGCTCGTTAGAGGAACGCAAAGAAACACCGGATGCTGGAATTCCAAGCCCTTTGAACATCTCATGACCACTTCCCATGGCTCACACTCCCGGTCATCGAGTCTATATGGCGATATATAAGGGTTTTATCAGACTCGATATCGACATAGATCTAATTGGCCATGGCGATAGCTGTTGATACTACTACAAGCACTGCTCTATCGACTTTGACGCCCACTAAATGAAATATTTGCCAAACAAAAGGTCTTCGCTCTCACATTGGGTAACAGATCTGTAATAGATCACGCCTACTAGGCTTTTCGAACAAATGTATATCAATATGGTAATAGAACCGAGGCCGGACGATGAGGATACGTTCAAGAGATGGGAAGATGCAGTGCGGAAGCACTTTCATATTGGATTCCAAGCCCGAGCTAAATACGCCATATTGCATTTGAGCACATTCATCGTTTATAAAGGAACGTTCTGCTGGAGTTTTCTGTCATATTATCAAGTTTATTGCCCCGATGTGTGACAATAGTCGAGTGTGCTTTGACGTACACGTTTGAAACTTAACAAGATCTCTAGATTTTCGGGTTTTATTTCTTCGTCGTTTCCCATAGCCTTCATTGCAACTCATAATTCAACGTATCCGAACACTGATAGGGGAACTTATGATCGTGAACTGTTGAGTGGTCGGGAAAGGCTTGCGGGTACTCTTCGTAACGCCTCTTAGAGATGACTTCGCTATTGGTAATTCTATGTTTTTTATAGAGTTCTGCAGTTGCTAAGCTTGTGTGATTTTTGGGTCAAATCTGTTGAAATACAGAAATCCTTCGGGTATCGATGGCCGTTTTATATGGGGGGCCAGAGGTACGCTGCCCAGATGTTGGCATCCTTCGCCCTGTTTGGGGATCGCCGCCCGAGCCACCTCATGCGCCACGCCTGACGCACCACTCACTCCCTTTCACATGTGATGCCACACGAACTCTGGACTGGTGCAACTTTTGCCTTCTTGCCCGATTCCCACTACCATTGCGATCGTTTCCACCATGGGCCTCCTTTCTATTCTTCCCGACGAGTATGCGTTTGTAGAGACGTGGGTCGGCCGGTTCTTTGTGAGCACTCTTCGTCTTTACGTCAACTTCCTCAACTAAGATACCATACGTAGTTCATATTCGGCGTCATCGTAATCGGTCCCTGGGCCTTCCTCTTGATATACGATCTCCTCCTCTATGTATTTCGCTCGGCAACGTACGAAATACCTTTGATCGGTGGGCGAGCTCGTGGGAAAGCCCGACCGCGCGCCCCAAGCCTGACCGAGAGACCCAGCGGCCACCGCCGGAAGTTTAGCCTCGCGCGCCTTTCGAATCCCCCTACACATAGCAGTCGCCATCTGAAGACAGACTCGCTGGACCCACGATGGAGAAACGTCCACGAGGAGGTAGACCGTCGTGCTATGGAGGACTCGGCGACTGAATGAAGGACTCTACAACAGGCGGAAGATGGCCCTGCGATGCATACATCAACGCTTAAATCAAGGCCTTAGCAAACAATAATATTTTCACGCACCTCGCGCATATGGCTGGTGATGCTAATCCATGCATTCACGCGAGGGGCTCACTTTACGATATGGACCTGCGAGGTCCATAGCTCATGAGCGCATCGTTCGGGCTACGTATAGATATGAGGACAGAGACATCGGACTACTCCTTTGGGAATATATGGCGGACTGTCTGGATATAGTCAAAGGCAGAGTAGTCCATTTCCCTCTAGGCTTCGCGCCGGGGCCACTAATGGGGACGAGACAGCAGTATTTGCATGAGACGGCTAGGAGGTTCCCACATGTAAGTCCATGACTATGCCTCACTCACCTACCTCGTTGTAAATTGACCAATGATTCAGCTTCCCCTCTTGATGAAGTTCTTCGTGCCTACGGCTCCCCTATGGAATCGAGAGCGCTGCACTTGAAAGGTCAGGGCAGCGTTCATCTGAGGACAGCACAACAAGCGAAGTTGTGTATGCATTCCAAGCTTTTGGGCGCGAATCAGATTTTGAAACGGTATAGGATGAAAGCAAGATGTAAACCTTAGTAATAGTGAATATTTCTGACGCCTAGTCATCCTAATTTCTTCGTTGAAGTTGCCCACATAACAATAGATTTATTTGTATATGCAACTTCTTTCGCCTTGCATGAGCAATATGAGTGTATCTGGTGTACATTTTCGAAACTCTACCCAAGCACCAAGGTTCCAGTTATCTCTACCGGCGTTTAGCGCCGTCACTAAGCGGCGTTAAAACTAACTAGAACAAGAAACGGTATGCGATGTTGTGCGTATGACACTTGGTCGACCACCGACCGCACTGTACACGCTCTAAGCGCCAATTCGTCATACCGAATACTGCACTTCTAGGTGAGCAAATGAAGTATTTAAGCACCTGTAGCCTCGTTCCGATCAGTGTAAACATATTCCACAGCCAGAAGAAGGTTCAAGTTCATAATGTTCGACTTTCACCTCTTTGATCTCGGAACGCCGCAACCGTGGGCAACACTGCTCGCTGGCATAGGGATGGGGGTAATAGTTTGGAGAGGACTGTTGATATTGCGGAAGCGTATCAGCGTAAGTTCTAGGCTTTCCAATGTCTTGATGCTCACGTTGTAAACTGATGACGCTACAGGGCAAGAGTTCGTCACAACCCCTCACTTCCGTCCAGAGCTTGGGGAAGAAACCACAACCGGATTTCTCGGAGTCGGCGTACTATCAAATCGACGCACTGAAGGATTTGGATCTACAGAATGAAGAGCCGCTTAAACTGAGGCCATTCAAGTCGAAATACTATTTAACCATGGGTCAGTCCATCTCCCGCTCATGTTCACTTGTTTGCCTTATTCCGGTTTCATCCACTACAGCTCCTCTCCCCAGAACCTCCATTTGCTCCCGCAAAACCTAGTCGATTACACATGTTTCGACTCAGACCTCGAACTAACACACGTCCTCAGCAATCGAGACAATAACCGTAAACGACCTATTAGCAATGGACAAAACATACACCGCCCGCATCGCGCTCCGCCGCCAAACAATCCGTGACAACCACAGCGAAGTCATAGCATGGAACCCCATCGTAACCCCCGCAGTCTACGAACTCTACACTTGGCTTATCACCACCTATCTCCCGCACCGTTTCCCAACAGTCTTCACACTCCATAACAATGGGTTATTCAACCGTGCTACAAACGAGACACTTCCACTCCACCCATCTTCCACCGAAGAAGCGTTACAAATACTAGGTGGAAACATCGATAACGAGTTCCTATTCCTCCTACCAATCCAGGACAAGGATGCCGGCGAGGACCGAGGGAAGTATAGGTTGGAGGGATTCGTGACGTGTTTCCCAAGCGGCTTCGAGACAAAGAAGAAGTTGGGTTTGAAGTTGGCGGATATCCATACGCCAGTACCAGGTTATGCGCAGCGGCTCGAAAAATCCATGGATCGCTTCTTCGCTTCTGTGCCTGTGGGTAAGATGGTGAAGCGCCATAATTGGAGCATCACAACTGATACCCGGCTTTTCGCTCCGACTGGAAACCATATGTCTGAGTCTGAGCACTCTGAGCACGGTTTCGATGTTGCTTCTGATGTTGATGAAGATAGGATCGACCTTCGGCACACCGTCATGCGCTGTGAGCGACAAACAGTCCACAAGTTACCGAGGACTAAGGCTGTGGTTTTTGGGTTTAAGACATATCAGTATCCAGTCGAGGAGCTGAGGGATGAGGGCGTGGGAGAGGATTTGGCCACTGCAATTGATGGGCTGAGAGAGGGGAATGTACCGGCCATGGCTGTTTATAAACGGCAGGTTGTTTGGGGGGAGAAAGTTAAGAGGTTTCTGAGGGGTGAGATTGGGATAGATGAGTAAGAAGCAGGTGAGTGAGGATTTCGTAGAGCATCTTGAGAGTTTGGCGTTGAGAGTATTCTGTTAGTAAGCGTTCATTAGTGGGCGACGTAGTAGTGGCGATTGAATGTCCACGTTGCATGTTGTCATACACAAGATTTCGATCCCACTTCAATATATACACTTTCTCATCGTAGTATCGAATCTGCTTAGACACAAGATCCTTCAACACTGCCCGTAGAATTCTTGATCGACCCGCTAAGGAAACCGCCGCCGCCGCAGAGCAGCGCCTTGACGAAAGCTTTCGACACGGTATCCGCGCCTGCAGGACTCGTATGTGTGTGATCTTTAGGGAAGAAGGCATCCACCTTCGCCTTGCCCAGGGATTTGAAGATGTTCGCAGTGTATTGTCCATGGTCAACAAACATGGCACTGGACCCAACACTTGCAGCCGCGTTCCTGGAATATGTTGTGAACCGACTTGGCGAGTAAGCGAATGACCCGCCCTCCCACGGGTTGTTAGGCGTAGGCGAGCTGATGATGACTTTAGCCCCTTTGGCTGTCAACTTTTTACCCGCGTTGATGAGGTAGGCAGGGTAGGTAAGCACAGTAACAGTTTCTCCCTTGTAGACAGATTGGCAAGTCTCGGACCCAGCGCCAGGGCAGGCAGTGCGGCCGTTGTCAGAGGAGGACAGGGAGCCACCATCGTTGTGGCCGAATTCGATGATCACTATGTCGTTGGCTTGTACGAGTTCTGCAGGTGGAGTCAGTACGCGATGAACAGATATTTTGATGGTTAGCAGCACATACTGGCAATTTCGTCAAATCGACCTTCAACAGTGAAGGAACGAGCACTGCGCCCGCCAATGGCTTTGTTGACGACTGCGATGTTGGAGGAAAAGGGGAAATAGTTGCCCCAGCCTTGGAGTCTATATTAGCAGAGACCTATCATATGTTTGGTAGGTAGGAAGACGTACCGTCAGTTCCGGAGCCACCGCCTGCTCTAGCCATAGTCGAGTCACCTGCAAGGTAGATTTTCGGTGCGCGCTTGTTGGGTGCTGGGGAGCTGGTGGACAGAGCCACGAACCCAGCGAAGTGCAGAATGCTCGAAATGGAGAACATATTGTAATCTTTAGAATGAACCAAGCGATTGAAGATGCGAAGAGAAAAAAACAGAACAGAAGAGACCCCGACCTTGCCTATCTATATCTACACAATACAGAGTACTAATTACCTACTTTAGTCGACCCTGGACGAAAGGAAATACCCGCCCTTCCAGTTTCCATAGCCAAGGAATCATAATTAGATATTCCGTCGACTGAACGTGGTTTGGGCAGTTAGTTTCGTTATCAGATACTCCGTATAAAGTGCCGCTACGCCGAGTTGCGGTAGTTGTCGGCCTGGTTCTAAACAAGGGCAATTTATTTGGGACGAACTAATCAATACTGTAGTTGTGATCTGGTCGTGGCCGTGGTATTGTGCTCGTTCTTTGAACCTACATATATAAGGCCCCATGGTCGCATGCTCTTTGGTGCGGAAACAAAAGGGAGCATGATAGCAGTGATGGATGTTGAAGGAGAGAGGTTCACCGAAAAGTGTGGGGTTGACTGCACTAGAGGTGCACGTGAGGGGCACGAGGGGTTAGCCCTGGTCTCACGGCAGGGATTGCTACCTTTCGTAAACGCACGAATAAGGGATGACTTGTAGAATCATCTTCACATTCTCCTCTCTGCTGGGACAGGTCCTCTAATTATTCCGGACTTTTGGTATCATAAAGGAGAGAGAAAAGAAAAGGAGCAAAAACGCCGCAGAAATGATTGAAAGTCCACCGTTGCTGAATTGTCACGCTTACAGCCTCGACCACACTCAGGCCTCACGCGCCCATACATTGTAGCCGAAGGTGTCCTTCATATTGACAAAGCGTGTGTGCCTTCCCTTAGCCACGCTCTGAACAGCCTCAAAATCTTCGTCGCTCAGCTCGGGGATGAACCAGTTGCTTTCAATACGCTTTGGCGTCGAACTCTTTGGCAGCACAACGTAACCCCGCCTCAGACCCCATGCAAGCAACACCTGCGCAAGATCATGGCCACGTCGCTCGGCAACTTCGTTCAGCGTCTTGTTCGTCCGTACTTTCTCTCCGGTGCTGGGGACTTGATTCTGGGATCCAAGTGGCGAGTAGGCTGCAACTAGGATGTCGTTCTTCTGGCAGTACTCAACCAGCTCGGTGTTGGGAAGAAAGGGGTGGACCTCGATCTGGTTGACCATCGGCTTAACTTCTGAGAACTTGAGAATCTTTTCCAAGCCTTCAATTGTCCAGTTCGAAACACCAATGGCGCGGGCCTTGCCAGAGCGGTAAATCTCCTCCATTGCCCTCCAAGTAGGCTCCGGGTTCTCGGTCAGGTCCTTCTTGATAACGTACTTGCCATCAGCGCCAATCTTGGGCATATTGTCTTCGTCCCTCTCTGCAGCAATGGGCCAATGTACGAGGAAGAGGTCAATATACTCCAAGCCCAATTTCTCCAGCGAATTCTGGATGCTCCACTTGACTTCCTCTGGCTCGTGTAGGTGGTTCCATACTTTTGTGCATACGAAGATGTCGGAGCGCTTGACGGATGAATTGGCAGCGAGGAAGTCCCGAATGGCCTCTCCAACTTCACCTTCGTTTTGATAGAACCAGGCACAGTCGAGATGACGGTAGCCGGTCTTGAGGGCGTGGGTTACAGCAGCATAAGTTTCACCCGAGGCGCCTTCGTTGGCAAAAGTGCCAAAGCCGACGGCGGGAACTTCAACGCCGTTGGACAACTTGAAGGTCTTCGTGTTGGCAAGTGGTGTGTAGCTGCCCATTTTGTTGGTCGAATAGATGTTTGATGAGGGATGAAGGGAGATACAGTCCAGGTAGGAAATGTCGTGATACAATTAACAACAAAACAGATAATCTTGACAAGAGAGCGGGCGAAGTAAAAGCAGCACCTGAATTCGAACATGAAATTATATCAACCGGTCTTCTTCATTCTGTTTGACCATTACCCTCGTCGTTCATCCACGGCCGTACCCATCCAAAAACTTCACCGCCATTGCCCACCATCCCGAGCGATCCTCGTCAGATCCCCATTCCATCGGAGACACCGCCTGAAAATTCTTCATAAGGTGGCATCCAAGAGTTTCATGCAACTTGGATTATGTCGGCCTATGCTTGATAGATGACATCATCGGGTGGACCCTGAAAATCCACATTTTCTATCCTATCCAGCCTCAACACCAGTAACCACTTCATCCCATCCTCATGATTCGCGCGAAGCCTGGTAAAGCGCGCTCCTGGAAATACAAGGCACCGCTCGCTCTAACTTCGGAACTGCAGCTAATAAGATGGAATGACACTGGCTAACACGTCTACGGGACGATCGTCTGAACTACCGAGAAAACTGGAGACAATTTAGGCCAAACAGTCCCTTTTTCGGCGAACTACATCACCATCAAACCCATAATCCACCGTATCCCAGCACCCCGAGCGTCACTCGTTTTGCGGCTCTGCGTACCGGTACCTGCCGAGACAAAGCGAGTATTTGCCTCCAGCAAATCAGCTTTGTGCTTAGCAAGGCTTATCGCGGGTCGAATACGTCTATCAAAATACTTTCTCAGCTTTCAAAGCACCCAGATCAGATCACGGCCCGGTTGTGGATCAAGCGGATAGGGCTGTGGCAAGTCACGACTCATCCCGTGGATCGAATTCCCGCTTTTTCTATGTCGAAAGTAGTAGTCTGGCAACACGTTTACCGAACCTGGATTCGTCTCTTGATAACGCGAGTGATTGCATACGAGAATATGCAACTAAGCATCCGAAAAGTGCAGTAGACTGACGCCGCTTACTGGAGAATGTGCGTCATAGTACTCGGGCGTTGTGGAGCTTATGAGGCTTTGTTTGTGGATTCAGAAATTGCAAAGGGAAGATTATGGGGTCTGATCGGAGAGGTACGGGATGAATACACTGGATGAGAGTAGGTAGAATGTCTGAACTTTTAGGATGGTTAAAGAGGAGAAGAAGACTGGAGTCTAAGCTTTGAACGTGAAAAAATTCCATATATATCGGATCCCCATGGCCATGAATTGATTTCATATCTCACGTTCAACGACAGCAATCTCATACACAGTTTCTGTCTGCTCAGCATATCCGTCTTCGAGCACAAAAGTCTTCATCTCCATTCCAGGAAACCCATTCTTCTTCAGTAACAAACTAATTCCAACGGTCTCAATATGCCTACCTTCGAAGATTCCGATCTTGTCACCACAACTACGCCCCTCTCCCCAAAGTCAAACAGCCTCCAAAAGACAGCTTCAAACCAACATCCCGTAGGAAGCCACACCAACACCCTCGCCATCCCCGGCGACGCCCACCAAAACGGCGATAATGGCAATACCATCGAAATCCCCGCAACGCGATCCTCCATCTCCGACGCCTCAGCCTACATGCACAACCTCTCCCTTTCCCCGTCCATGAAAGAACGCCGCAACTCCCGCAACTCCTTCGGCACCGCCCTCCCCATCCCCAAATCCAAACGCCAATCCCGCCTCAGCTCCGTCCACTATGCCAACGACGGAAAGCCAACACGCCCCGGCATGCCCCCCATCCAACCCACGCGTGACATCCTCGCCGCACAAATGCAAGACCTCCACTCAGACACGGTGAAAAAAGCCAAAAACATGGCCTTCGTCTTCGACATCGACGGCGTCCTCGTCCACGGCGACCGTCTAATCCCCGAAGGCCAAAAGGTCCTCCAAATCCTCAACGGCGACAACGAACTCGGCCTAAAAATCCCCCACATCTTCCTGACCAACGGCTCCGGCAAGCCCGAAGCCCCCCGCGTAAAGCAACTCTCTCACATCCTCCACAACCCCATCTCCACCGACCAATTCATCCAGTCGCACACACCCATGCGTGCCCTGGCAGAATACTACAAGACGGTCCTCGTCGTCGGCGGCGAGGGCTACAAGTGCCGCGAAGTAGCCGAGCAATACGGCTTCGAAGACATCGTGGTGCCAAATGATATCGTAGCCTGGGATCCCAGCATCGCGCCGTACCGCGTTTTCACCGACGAAGAACGCGCCACGTCGCGACCGCGAGACTTTTCGCAAACAAATATCGACGCCATCATGGTGTTTTCTGATAGTCGGGACTATGCTACCGACATGCAGATCATTGTGGATCTTTTGCGCTCTGAGCATGGCCGTTTGGGCACGCTTGCGAAGGACCCCGTTGCTCAGCGTATCCCGATTTACTTCTCGCAGGGCGACATGTTGTGTCCGACTGAGCATCCCATTCCGCGCATGTCGCAGGGGACTTTCCGGATCGGCTTGGAGGCCATGTACAAGGCGCTCACGGGCGTGGATCTCGAGCGCGTAGTCTACGGGAAGCCCGAGTTAGCGACGTACAAGTACGCTGACGAGGTGATTGCGAGTTGGATGGAGCAGATCCACGGCGAGGAGAGGGTGCCGGAGAATGTGTATATGATTGGGGATAATCCTGCTTCGGATATTATTGGAGGGAATATGTATGGGTGGAATACTTGTCTTGTAAGAACGGGGGTGTATCAGGGGGAGGGCAATGATGAGGAGAATCCGGCGAGTTTTGGTGTTTTTGAGAATGTGTATGAGGCTATTACTACGGCTATGAGGAAGGAGTTGGGTGATGGGTTTGGGTTTAAGTTCGATGATAGTATGAACCCCGTGTTGCATGACAACGGGGTTTCTGCTATAGAGTAGTGTGTTGGGAATGGCGGGAGTCGGGTTGGTAGACGTTAAAAGTTGGACGGCATGGTACATGATGGCATGGGTTGGCGTTTTGAGACGTTTTGATTTTATATTTCCTCATTGTGGTTTGTTTCCTAGCATTGTCATAGAATCGCCAAACATGATTCACGATTCGCATATAGACAGATACCAAAATAGAACTTTATCTTCTCTTCATCACTGTAGACTCAACTTCTTCACCGCACTGGCCTCGTTCGATGTCGGGTTTCTCCGCGTGTGAAGGCTTGGCTCGAGTGGCCTGGACTGACTCTGGCTCTACACCCATTTCCTGATTCTTTCATAGGGCTGTGAAGCTTTCCTGGGTTCCAAGATGAATGGCCTCTCCCAATGATCGTTGCATGGGTATTTTCCATGTCCTCACGAAGATTGAGGACTCTATCTGAGATGCTATTGTTGCGCATTTCGGCGTTTTGACCCATGATGTAGTCTCTAGTGTAATCTCATGTTGGTAGTAATCGATTCAGTATCTCTAGATTCTGGCTCTCTTTGACTTTACGTTGTTCGGCAGGCGCGTTCTCATTAGGCGTCCTTGGTAGGACAATATCAACAAAGTGCTTTTGGGTGAAATCCATAGCTATTCGCGCTTCCACAGGCTTAGCCTGGTCAAGCAGTGCCTGGGCGGCACCCAAACAAAGACGAACCAAAAATTGTCTCCTGCTCTGAGTTCCTTGTACGAAACGCTCGGCTCCCTGGGGGTCTTGAATGAAGGCGAGGGTTGGGCTTGGATCGTGTCCAACAGGGTGGTGTAGCCATAGCATTGCCTCCACAGCTCGGCTCCAGTTTCCCAGCCAGCCAGAACAGGTGCGGAGGAAATGTTCGTACATGTCTGGTGAGGCTACGACTTTGTGGCTTCGTTCAATCCGACTGACCAGGATGCTACCAAGCGGTTGGATGATGCGTTGACCGACATTGTGCTCACCCTTTTGGACCATTTCAAAGACGCGGAGGAATATCGCCAGGGCTTCGTCTGGATTGGAGCTGTATGTGCACCAGACCATGTTGTTGACGAGTTCTGATCGAAAAGTGGTAATAAACCTGGCGCTGTAGCCCGTTTCCTCAATGCGCAAGGCCAGGGAGCGTGTGAACCACCGCCATAGAGGGGCCGTGTTCCTCTCAGCAAGCATAAGCATGGGCACCAACGTCTTCATGGGCTGGTGGTGACTGCCTCGCGGCGGGCTGAGAAAATCCAAAAACTGTTTCGAGTTCTCCAGTCCGCTCGTTCGCAGCCAGTCGGTAATCAAGGTGGCGGGCATCCCCTTGTGCTGCTTCCTCTGCTGGCTCACTCGCACCGCGTCCAGGCACATGATCGCTTTCGAGATGTCGGCGGTCCCCATGGCGATCTGGTCCAGGAACCAGTTCAGCGGATCCCTCAGCAGGTCGACAGCCCCGCCCTGCGAGGCTCTCCGATCTGGCTGCCTCGAGAATAGCGGATTCGACAGGATGGAGTCGATGTGCTTGTGGGTGGAGCTGTAGGGCGATTCGGAAGCGGGACGGGCGGCCTGCGCGAGCCCGGCGAGATGGGTGGTGGGCGCCCCTTGTGCATTTTTGACGATCTCGGGGGGCACGACGGGGTGTTCGCGGTCTAGGTGGTTGCGGAAGCTGGCGGTGAGCAGGTTAAGCAGCAGCTGTGACTCCTGGGGCGAGAGGGGGGTCGGCGGATGGAGCCTCCGGGCGAGCGAGGAGAGGGCACGCCGGCCAGCGGCAGATTGCATGGCCAGCACGGAGTAGACGGGGACACACAATGGGTGGTGGGTGATTGGTAGATGTCTCCTAATTATATAGAATACTGCTATATGGAGGGGAGGAGAGGAGGGGGGGCTCAGCTGGCGGTTGACGGTGGGCGGTGGGCGGCTGGACGAACGATAGATACTAGGTACCTAAGTAGACGGATATGGAGGAGTATGTAGTAGATAGATCGATAGATGGGGGAGGGGGGAAGACTGGTGGAAGATGGCGACAGGAAGGTGGAGCGATAGACAGATGCTGACTGTGACTGTGACAGTGGTGCTTGTGTGCCTGTGCCTGTACCTGTGCCTGTGCCTGTGCACGCGAGGCTGCCATAGTCTACCTATGCCATAAGTATCTAATAGACGAGTACCAGTCCCAGTAATTAGTTAATTAGCCCCAGCAGTGCCAGCGCCAGTGAGTGTGCCAGCTCGAATCTATAGCGAGTGACCGAGCTTTTGACTGCGCGAACCCCCCCCAGCCTGCCTCTTTGCCTGTCCACCACCTCTAAATCTCCCACTTCCCACACATCCCGCATCCCACACCCACATCCCCAGATCGAATCCTCCCTTCTCCCTCGCATGCGCATCTCCCTCCTGTAGTCCGCATCCGACCAGAGCGCCCTCTTGCGTCTGCTCGCCCTTGAAGCCCCCCGTCACCCCCCCAAGCAGCGCCAAGCGGCTTGTTTGCGTTCTAGCTGCCCGACTTCACCTCTCTCCCTGTCTACCTTTCTGACTTCCCGCCCTGCAAAGGCACATCACGCACACACACACCTATTCACACATGTCTGAAGTACAGTCTCGGCCTGCGCGCGGCAGGAGCACCGCCCGTGGTGGCAGAGGAGGCGCTCGCGGCTCGCGCCCCAGCAAACAGACAAATGGCGACCATGCTGCATCGTCAACTGACACATCGGCAGACCAGGGCGAGTTGGGCGAGCTGAAGAAGCGATATCTGTCGCAATTGACCATGCTGAAAGAACTGTTCCCCGACTGGGCCGACGTCGATCTTGTGCTGGCCTTGGAAGAGTCTGACGGCGACATGGAGCGGACCATCGAGAAGATCTCCGAGGGTGAGTTCTCCGCATCGTGACCCCCCCGAGAGCTTGCACCGACAGCTTGCTAACTGCTGCAGGCAACGTCTCGCAGTTCGCCGAAGTCAAGAAACCCAAGGACCGCGCCCGCTCCAAAGTCAAGGAGACGGCGCCCATCGACGGCGCACCGCCCGCGCGAGGGGCTGGACGTGCTCGCGGCGGCGACAGCGTGCGCGGCCGCAGTCGCGCTACAGATCGTGGCCGTGGAGGGTTCCGCGGTGGAAATCGTGGCGGCGCGACCAACGGTACACGCCTTGCGGGCGCCCCCTCGGTGCCGACAACCGAGTCGTCGGCGTGGGATGTTCCTGCTACCGCTGAAGCCAAGGAGCCGAATGAACTGCCTGCTGTAGATGCAGATACCCCGAAGCCTGCTGCCAGTGCAGCCCCCGCAAAGAAGACGTGGGCTAGCATGTTCGCCCCGGTTCCGAAGCCTGCAGCTCCCAAGCCCGCCACAAAGCCCGCGCCTCCGGTCGAGGATCCTGTGCCTGCGCCGACCGAGACACCTGCGCATGAGATTGCACAAGAGCCGGTCGTGGAAGCAGAGGAACTACCCATTCCCCCCGTTGCGGACGAGGACCCCGAAGAGCCCCCCGTTGTCACTGAGGACTCGTCCAAGTTGACACCCGAAAAGAGTGAGGATGCTGCAGCTCCAGAGCTGACGCTCACACCATCCAAAGACGAGCTCACACAGGACAATGTGGAGCACCTCCCAGACGTGTCGCAACCCCCGCCGACCGAGACAGCTGCCAGCACTGTCGCAAGTTCCAAGGACATCGGCTCGGCCGTAGCCACACCATTGAGCACTGCTGGCCAGGCGCCCACTAGCAGACCCGCGATTGGAGGCTTTGCAACATCAGCTCTAAAGGCGACGTCGGGCGGAAGCCGCAGTGCGAGTTTCCAGCGGAGGCTTGTAGAGCAGCAGGAGGCGGTCGTCATGCCAGGAAAGCATGCCGTGAATCAGGCCGCCGTGCAATTCGGCAGTCTGGGTTTGAACGGGGATGTGGACGACAGTCTCGATGTGGATGAAGATCGCGAGGAAGCTGAGACGAGGACACAACCTCCTCAGCACTCTCCTGTTGCTCAGCCGAGGGCATCGTTGCCTCCGGCTCCACGACAGGCCCCACCGGTGGAGGCACCACCTCAGGAACTGCCCACGCCCAAACAGGCTCCTGGTCTGCCCCCTCCCCCTCAGCAGCAGAACCTGTCGCAACAATCACCACCCACTTCCATCGCTGCACAGGCAATGCAAAACCAAGGGTCCCAGAGCAACCAGCCCTACAATCAGTTTGGGCGTTACACACAGGGTTCTATCCAACCCGAAGCTGCTGCCTCACAGCAAAAGTCGTACGATCCCTTTGGCCAACAAGCACCACAGAGCCAATTCGACTACCCCAACCAACATCACTCCCAGCAACAGTCACAAGTCGGCGGCTTCTCCTCTGCCCCTGATGCTTTTGCTTCGCAGTACACCACGTCAGAGCAACAACGCTTGGCGTATGCGCAGTATTACGGAGGAGCCTACCAACAGGGCACGCCGAGCCAACAAGAGGCCGGCTCAACGCAGCAGCGAACCGGCAGCGGTTTCGGCACCGGTCCAAATGACTCTACATTCCCCCCGAGTCAACAGCAGCAACAGGTAAGCCAGCCCCAACGGCCGATCTCTGGTTCGCATCAGCCGTCCCAAGACAAGGGAAAGCTCCCGAACGCTACCGCGGGAAACTTGCACGACTTTGGCTTCGAGCAATTTTCAAGCGATGACGTTCGGAAGATGATCAACCCTGAAGAGAACGGCCGACCCATGCGGAAACACTCTGACAAGCAACAGCAGGCGCACGGAAGATACAACGAAGCGCAGAACAGCGGTCACAACACCCCCAACCCCTCTTTGGGCGGACAACAACCCGCTGGACCCTCTTCACAGAGTCAGCATATGCACCAGCCGCACGCACAGCCTGGGCATTCCGGCAACTACCCGTACAACAACCACCCGTACTATGGTAGCCCTTACTACACAAACTACATGAACCAATATGGTGGATACGGACAAGCAGGATACAGTAACTTCGGCATGGGTGGCAAATATGGCCACCCTAATCATTATGGAATGTCTCCTCAGGCATCGTTTGACCAGCATTCGTCTTCCCCGGCCAATGCTGGAGGCTTTGGTTCTTCATCGATGCACGGTCGTGATGCCGGCTTGGGTGGAGGACTTGGGGACTACGGTCGATCGGTTTCAGGAGCATCGCAGAACCAGCATAGCGCCACGGCTGGAGCTGCTGGGTTTGGAGGCCTCCCTGATATGTTTGGTCGATCCCAAGCTGCCTACGGAGGCCAGAACGCGTACGGGCAGCAACAGACTGTCCAGCAGGGCAACACTGAGGATTCGCTAAAGCCCTTTAGCGACAACAAGAGTGGTGGCCCCAGCCCCTCTGCTCTCGGAGCCCAGCCTGGCCGTCCTGGATCCGCGACCAACAACACCGCTGGTGGACAGGGTCATCCTCAAGGCTCGCACCAGCAGGGTTTCGGCGGCGGCTACCCAGGCCACCTCCAAGGTGGGCAAGGCAACCAATACGGCGGCCTCGGCGGTCTAGGCCATCAGGGCGGTCACCAAGGTGCTGGGAGTCATCAGCAAGGTAGCTACGGCAACTACGGCGGGTTCGGAGGCGGGTATGGCGGTGGCAGCTACCGGGGTGGCGGCGGTTGGGGCCAGTCCTATGGACAACATTAAGCCCCACATACGAACTTCGATCATGACGGATCTGAATTGAGATTGGAGAACAAGTCATGGTGGTTTACAACGCCTTGGTCGCGCAAAATACGCACGGCTGGGGCGTCATGATGGGACGGAAAAGGGGGGCCAAGTCCTATCGATCCTGAGAGACGATTCGGCGAGGGGTATTGCCTTTTTCATATTCTCTTTCCCCATTTATTTAACCTTCTTCTCCTCTCTTATCCGTCAATTGATCAACAAACTGACGGTCACGAAAAGCAGTCTTTGTGCCGGGTCTTGCTTTCTCATCATCTCCAATCTTTGTCTTTGTCTCTTGTATAACGACGGGGTGTTTCTGTGTTTTCGACTTACTCTGCCTCACTCTTGCATCCTCTCATTTTGGGACATTATGCGATTGCGTAATTTGGCGCTTGAGCTGTCTTTTTCCACCGTGCAAGGGAGGGTCTTCCAACAAGCACTCTGAGAAATGTTCTTTCTTCACTCTTCTTCACTTCTAGGAATCATGTCTATCTAAAGTAGTTATAACTTCGCCTTTGTCGTCAGGGTGTCAACTGGAGTTTGAATGTCTAAATCAAGCGAGCAGGGAATAGGGACATGGGACGGACGGATGGGTTGACGGACAGGTCGGGTCACAGTTTGGTAGTGTCAAATGGAAAAGTGATGATTCGGGGAACCCTGTCGTGTGCATGCTACGCCGGTAGTCGATGGTGAGAATCCTTCTTGAAAGCGACTAACCATTTAACTTTAACTATGTGCTTGCTGGCCGGTCTTGACAACGAGTAAGCGCTTCACCGCTATCTGTGCCATAGATTGAATGCACATGCATCATGCAAGCACTTCTCCATGTAGTTGATGCCATCTCTCACTTCTAGAAGACCTTCCCAGCCCAGGAATTACAAGCCAACATATTGCAATTCTTACTTACACTTTCGACCAGCGTTCGCTCGTTCTCAAAGACCAGACTCAGCGCGTACATAAATAGTATTACATCGAGGGAACTGTATCTATAGCAAAACCCTGATCCCTGCATCTCTCGCGAGTATCCACTCGTGCCGCACAATTGTCAAGAAATCTTTCGATTCCTTCGGATGAGATTCCACTCTTTGAATATGTCGCATCGTATGAGCATATCGTGAGTCGGAGAAGGTTCGGTCGCAGGAATCGATGCTATGACTGCAGCTGCCTGGGCGCAAACCAATCTCCAGCATCTTTATGCTTGCTTTTTCTAGGATGCCAGTTTTTTCCAGATTGCATTCACTATGCTCGCTACTCAGCTCACACCAACGTCGAAATGTCTTCACCAGAGCACACTCGCTGATTACATGTATCAAGATCTAGTTGACCACCGTCCCGACCACAGTTCTGAAATGCTAAAGTATTCCGAACCCCCAAAAACGTGGTAGTTCACTTTACCTGCAGTCTGGTGCGCTATGCATCAGCATCGAGCCCTATCTGCTCAAAACGGAGCTGGATGCGGTTTGGACGCGTATCATGCACGACCCTCTGCCCCCCCCCCCCCCCGGCTGAAACCCAGCGTGCTAGCCTACAATAGGGTTCGTCAAGAAAAGGTTGCCTTTATCAGTTTCCAGCACCGTGGTGGTGCAGCTGTCTGCAAAGATGAGTCCTCGGACTTGGGAACCATGTTGGGCACCTCTTCGTATAAGACGGCGATGGAGTTCGTTTTACGCCCACAACTTTTCCCATGCTCCATCGTTTAACTACTGTAATAAATCAAACTTGCTCACTCACAAAGTTTTATCATCCAGTACTACCATCAAGCCATCATGGCCGAATCAACACCTCAATCCTCACCCCTTCTACGTCTCCCATTAGAAATCAGACTGATCATCTACGACTATCTCCTCTACCCCTCAATCTTACCCTCATCCTCACACTCCACTTCAGTGACGAACTTACTACCAAACTACCACACCTATCACTCCAGCGATACCAAAGACAACCCCTTCACCCTCGCAGTCCGTACAATCGACCCCTACCTTGGAGCCCACAGTTCACGAACCTGGAGAAGACGATCCACATACCACGTCCACACCGGTAAGCAAGTTCCCCACCCCCCACCCACATGCCAATTGATGCCAACAACACAACCCTCCCCTCCCCTCAAGGCCCATTCCTATTCACCACAACACCAACAACCTACCGCGTTCTCCTCTCCCCCCACACGGCCCACCTCCGCCACACCGTGCCCAGCCTGCTCGCCCTGAACCACCAAATCCACGCCGAAGCCGCAAGAGTGTTATACAGCACCTACACGTTTAATTTCCACACGTGCATCGAGGCTGCTGTGCCTTTTTTCTCCGACCTGACGCCCGTTGCACGATCGTCTGTCCGCTCTGTCAGTGTTACGAAGAAGGGCCTTCCCTATACCAAGGAGTCTGACCGCGCGGAATGGGCGGCCTTGTGCTCGTACTTGGGAGGCCAGATGCAGATGAGGAGGCTGGGGGTGAGCGTTGTGGCCGGGCGGCCGGGCGAGAAGGGGTGGGAGCATGTTGCACCGATTCGGAAGGCGGATTTCGAGGTTATGAGGAGGATGAAGAGGGAGTGGGGGATTGGGGGTACGTTTGGGGGTAGTGGGGGGTGGGATTTGGATTGGGTGGAGGAGTTGTTCAAGGTGAAGGGGTTGAAGGAGGTGGTTGTTGAAGCTTTGGTGGAGCATTGTCCGAGGCCTGTGAGTGAGATGATGGCGTTTTGGGTGGCCTTTAGTTCTAGTGTTGAGGCGGGGTTTGGGGAGTGGGTTAGGGGGGTAATGGTGGATGGGACGGGGGCGGGGTCTTGAAGGGAGCGAGGCTTTCGAGCGAAGAAACGTGGATGGGGAGATATGATCATAAGCTCTGGCTGTGTTGATTGGGATGTGGCATAGGCTTTGGTCCATAATGAAACAGCGAGTCAGGAAAAAAGCAAAGTCCTGCACATATGGAGTTTATATCTATTGTGGAGACTAGTGATAGACATGTCTCGTGCCTTACTTCTAGCCCTTTCATAATAAAGTCCCCGAGAGCGATACGAAGGAATCATTCACAGACCCACTAAAGCGAGCCTTGTCTCTCAAACGGATATGCCCTAAAAAACCCTCTACGATTAGCACAAGGCCTGCGGCAGTGGAGTGAGGCAAAGAGACACATGTGAACAACTAGCAATAACAAAGAAACACGTGAATCAATGTAACATGAAAGAGTTAATTCAATGCACCCGCTTTTTTAATCATGCAGTGTAACAAGCACGATATCAAGTCATACAATGTCAATTTCACACCGCGGGAAACGTCTTGTGCGCAAGCGCAATTTTTATATTTCTTATCTCAATTTAATGTTATGGGGGTATCAAAAACTATGAAAAGAAATATGAATCGTCATGACCGTGACCGTGACCGTGACCATAGTTACCAACTCCATTGAATGCATGCAATACGTGCACCGTGTTTCCCATTTGCCCTCTAAGCTGGGGGCACCTTTGTCAGATCTGCACCGCGCTTCTTCCAGCTCTCCTTATCGACAACGAGGTCAAGAGATTGGTGAAGGAGCTTGTACGCGGTTCGGATGGTGCCTGTACAAAGTCAGTCAAATTCACCCAGAGGGGCGACAGTACGTCGTTTGAAAATCAACGTCTTGAATTTGAGTAGTACTCACCGTCACTAACGTCAACAGCCTGGCCAATATCCTTCGGGGTCTTTGGGTGGCCCATAATGTTGGCTACTAGGTAGATACACGCGCCAGTAATGGAAAGAGGAGATCGACCAGCAGCAACATGGTTGCTAGCCACACGCTCAGCGCACTCTTGAGCAACGATACTGGTTGTGTTGTCCAGACCAAGCTTGCTGCAGGCACGAATGATGAGCTCGGAGGCACTGGTAGCTTTCGTGTGCTTGAAGGCGCTGTTGCTGATGATGGCACCGCTACCGGCCATCTTGTTCGCTTGACCCTCCTTGCGCTGCTGCAGCTGTAGGTAGTTCTCCAATGTCTGTCCTCGACGTTAGTATGTAGGCTCTCCTATGACGATTCAAATGTGGCAACGGGTGGCCAGATATTTGTCGCATCACCACAGAGAGCGCGGAAATCGTAAACTCACCTTGAATGTGCGGCCAATCTCCTTCTTGCTGACCTTGGTCAATTTGTAGATCTCGCGAAAGGAGCGGCCCATATCATGCTGGCGACAGGCGATGAAGATACAACCGGCGATGACAGCATCCTGGGACTTGCCCTTGAAGATCTTGCCGTCGTCGGTCATTTTGTAGAGCAGCTTGGCCGTCTCGGCGACAGTCTTTGAGATTTGGAACGACTCGCAGAGAGCGCCAATCTGCGAGTAGGCGTTTTGGAGAGACTTGTTTGTCTTGTCATGGTTCGACTTATTCTGTGCACGTGAGAGGTCTCTGTGACGAGTGTTGCCATCTCCGAAGGAGATCTCTGTCTGCAGCTGGGAGCCGTTGAGCAGAGGGTTCGCAGCATCTCCAACACGGGAGGGATCGTCGTTGCCTTGGTCGTCGTTGGAGAAGGTACGCCACTCGGATCGGTAGTCGAGGTTTCGTTCACTGAGGACCCGACCGCACGATCCGCAAATGGTGTCGCCGAGAGAGAAGTTCTGGCCTTGCAGTTAGTATAACGACTGACCGTGGCTGTTGCCTGGCCCGCTTCCACTCTCTAAGAAGTGATGCCAAACGTTTGACATACCTCGACGAGATTGGGCGGCATCTCCTTGCAGTCCGGACAGACAAGAATCACGTCGAGTTCTTCGCGCCACGGCTCGTCCTCGGGGCTCCTCGCGGGTGCCTCGTCGATGACCACCTCGCCCGGGGAGAGGAGGCGCCCGTCTGGGGCGTACATGGCGATGGTTAGTGTCACGTATGTATGATCAGCCAAGGGAATATGATGTGGTCTCTGGTGCTGGCGTATGCGTTTTTATGAGTGTGTGGGTTCTATTACTACGAACGAGCGGATACCGTGCAGGCGGCGGCGAGTTGGTGGAAGTGAGTGTGAAAGAGAGGGTCAGACGGTACAAGTGCCCCAAATATGACCTAAGCGCCAAGATCTTTGCCGCACTAATCCATGTTGGGCGGCGGCCAGGCGGCTCTCAAGCGTCTCCCGAAGAAAACAACATCAACACCCCGAAGCTTCAACGACAGCTCGTCACCCCCTCCATCCCCGTCACCATGTTCGCGCAATCCATCAGGGCCTCGGTAGGCGCTCCCGGCGTGCCCATTGTAGGCAAATACTGACCCATTGCAGCGCCAGACGCTCGCCCGCGTCGCCCGGCAGCAACCTGCCTTCGTCGCTCGCCGCACCTTTATCGTCCCCACGGCCATCCGACAAGGTGATTCATCCCCCATGGCATGAAGAGGCCTCTCACTGATGCAATTGGCACACCCGCAGCCGACCTAGTGCAGGACCTTTACCTGAAGGAGCTCAAGGCTTACAAGCCCACGCAAATCAAGGCGTCCGACGCTGAAGGCCATGTCCAGAAGTTCACCATTCCCAAGCCCCCGCCATCCCCCGAAGAGAGCGACCTTGCGAGCGACTTGAAGGCGTACGAGACACAGCAGGTGGAGCTGGAGGGCTCAGCGTCGACGGAGGGTGCCGCGCCTGTGGAGGAGGATTGGTTCGTCGAGGAGGACGAGGAGGCATCGGCTGCTGCTCATTAGGCAACCTGAAGTGAACTACACATCTGTACCAAAAACTCATCTTGTGTCAATACCGGGCAATAACAGCTATTTTGCATCTTGACGCTGGAACTCTACATACATGTGCTGCACTGATCCGATCACGTGACCCATACTCGGCAGGGAAAAGTGGACGAGCGGCGGTCTCTCCGGGTTTGATCGATACCGCACAACGGAAACGCTTAATGCTCGTGAATTGTTGGGTAGTCGGGACTCCACCTGCAAACGGCGATGGCGCTTGTCACAGGTGGATTGACAACGAAACAGGCATATGCGCGGCTTTATCGGACCACCACATCACCATCGAGCATGAACAGGTAGACTACTGGGACGCCGTCTGCTGCATGCGACTAGTGCAATGGCATGTGAATGGGACACCCAGTGCTACAGCACGCCTACATACTCCGTGACTCCGTACATGATGGTGCATCGACAAATATGTGCGGAAGCGAGGGTACCGTTGTATATGCATTGTGCCAAGTGCTGTTGCTCCGGTAGAAGCCTCATTATTGCCTGTAGATGTGCTCGGTATAGATAGGCAGCGTGGATGGATAGATGGCAGGGCGCACGCCAGGCTACATTCAGCCGATGTAGGATGGGGAACCGGGCTCGCCATATATGTGTGTATGTATGTTTGTTCCGTATACGGGGTATGTTTGTATGTATCTATGTATGGAGTATGTATCAGGACTCACGCGCGGCCAGGGACGCTAGCATGTAGCACGAGCCACGTTCTCAACGTGAAGCACAGTGGGGACAGGGTATCTAGCAGGATGGATGGGGAGGATGAGGAGGAGGATGGGAGGATATGAGGATAGCAGGGTGGTAGATACAAAGGAGTATCCAAGTGGTGCTCGTCTCCATAGGGTGGCAGGATGGCAGGATGGCCAGCTGAGGTCATTAGAGCCGGGAGTCCGAAAGGACGCAGGTATTATCATTGCATCCGTGTCCGTCCACCGCTGCAGAGGACAATTGCCTTGGCCTGGGAGCGATGGGCGTGCACTATGTTGAGAGGGGGGCCCAGGGGGAGAGGGGGAGATGTTGCGTGGTACTGCTGTGTATGTGGATGTATGTACCATGTCTGTGCTATCTATTCTCGTACATATCTAATACTGTAATTACGCCGTATACGGAGTAGATACGCAGACAGACGGAGACAGAAACTTCGACGTTAATATAGATAAAATAGAAGAAAATGGCCCGCTATTGAAATCCTGATCTGCGCGAGGCGAAGCCACCCGAGAGATCAAACCTGCTCCTATCCTTGCTAGTGTACGACGTGCTTGTCGCCAATTTTGCCGAAATCAGCTTCAACGCTCAGCACCGGCTGACTTGATCTCTTCTCATCCACGCCGGCTGCAGCGAGTCTGTGGTGTTTCCCTCATACTCACCCCTCACCGTCACTACGACACTTTCCTCACCACCACATTCGCTGTCCTGTTGCCCACCTCTGCCCTACCCGCTCGTTTCCGTCGTCACTGAAACCTACCGGCGGCCGGGCCCCCGCTGACGCCTGAGCAGTTCTCTGCGGTTCGCCTTATAGCCACCACGAAACCCTCTCACCTGTCCTGTACATATCCAATCTCAGATCCGCCGTTCTCGTTTCAAAATATGAACCCTTAGGCAGTTCGATTGCCTCTCAAGAGAAAGCCCGTGGGGGAGTGACTTCGTGGATTCCCTATCTCGTCCCTTTTGATTGTCGTCGCCAGCCATGCAGGCCGTAGCCTCCCCCCCTCGCGGCCACGATGCCTTTTCTTCACACTCGCACTCGCAACGTGGGCGCAACCGGGCGGTTTCGGACCTGGCACCGCCGCCGACAGAGCGAAGGCCAGACCCTCACGTCCTGCCCAAGGCTGCCTCGTACACCTACTTTCCCAAGGTGAGGGATCTGGACGATCCACAGCTGTTGGAACTCAGGGGCACAATCACAGAGGAGGATCTGAAACCTCCTGCGAATGCGGACGAGCCGTCTTGCTCGTCGTCTGACGGGTCGAACCCTGACTCGGACGATAGCGCAGTGCAAATGTCTCAGCCGAGGCCCAGCAACAGCAGCTCGCGCCGGTCGTCGAGATTCATACCCTTCTCCAGCAAGAGCCGAGAGCCCTCTGTTGAACGCCCCAACCTGGAGCGCAGCCGCACGGAGGACGTGAAGCACGAGACCGACGCGCCTGTCTCGGTATCGCCTGTGCGGTCTATGACGAAGCTGCGGAGGAAGAGCTGGATTGCGTCACAATCGCGATCCTCGTCGCCAGCAAAGGAAGAAGTTCCACCTGTCCCCGTGATAGATGAGGCGCGGCGCAAGAGTTCGTTCACTACGGAGCGTAGCAGACGCAAATCCATTACAGCCGCGCTAAGCATTCCTGACAAGGGTCGGTCAAAGGAAGACGCACAGAATCCTGTCGCGCCTAAAAGCCGCATACTGTCCAAGACACACAACCGCCTCAGTGGCCTCTTCAACACTTCGTACACCGAGCAGCCGCCGCCTCCAGTCCCCGAAACTCCTGCTGTCCGGGCTGCTTTCAAATCCTTCTCTACCGAGAAGCTCCCCGCATACGCGCTATCGCCTACAAACCCGACCCACGTTCCGCCGCTTCCTCGAAACATCTCCTCCGACAAGCTTAAAGGCCCCAAGACGGAGCCGCGCAAGAAGGACGAGCTCTGGACTGTGTTCCGGACGCTCGAGGGCGACCTACGCAAGTTCCAGGCAAAGTCTATGGCACTCAAAACAAATGTTATGCGTACTACGCTGCTACCGTTCCTTCGCACTTATGCCACACACTCGTCCAATCTTCGGCTCAGGCCTGAAGACCTGGACCGACGCGCAAATATCCTGAACGGGTGGTGGACCAGTTTGCTGGAGCTTATTGCGGGTCGCAATAACCAGTCGATCTCTGGCACCGACCGACCGGCCATTCTTGAGGGGATAATCGGACTTATGGAGAGGCAAGAATGGCGGTCATCCCCTTCGCCTTTCTGCGCACTGGCAGACCGCGTCGAAACATCTTCTACGAAATCCAACTCGTCGAGCTCCTCCGATTTTCTCGCCGACTCTGTGTACCACAATGTTCGAAACACCTTCACTCAGAATCTTCTCTCGCAGATGACGTACGCCATCGACAAAATGTCACTTCGAAACGCCGCCGCCAGCCTGGTGACCTTCTGCGGAAAGACTTGCGCCTATGCATTTTGCTTTTGCCCTGGAGTTGCCGACGTCCTCGTTCGCTTGTGGGATCTCTCACCTGACACGATGAAGCGCGTGCTAGTAGAGTCTGGTGTCACGCGGCAAAACGAGTCTGCTGCAGTATCAGATCGCATCGTTGAAGCCTTTCCGCCTTTGCTGCACTCGCTTAAATTCGAGTCGCTCACTAAGACTGCACGTTTACTGCGTCGCCCAGTAGCGTTGCCCCTCGGGACGGCAAATCTGGATTGGTACGGCGGGTGGATCAAGCGGTGGTCTGGTGCTGAGAGCGACCTGTTCTACGTCTTTGTAAAGCATTATCATATTCTTGTGACCGATTTTCTCCCCAAAGAGCCGAGCAGTATTGAACGTATCTGTGTGCCTGGCTTTATCATGGTGCAAGCACAAATCTTGGCAAATCTGGATGCCACAGTCAATCGTCATGCTGCACCTCAACCATCTGACGAATCGGCGGGTGGGCCGAGTTCTGTCACCTTTGACGATGTACTAGGAGATCCAGACGCCTCGGCGTCCACGGTACCCATACCTCCTGCCAATGCTACCCGGCAGATGGCGGAGAATCACCTCATCATGTTGATTCGAGACTTCCTTTCCGACCGAAACTCGCACATTGCCTCCTCAAGACGTATATTCGCAGAGAGCTTCGGTCTTCTCTTGAAAGCGGCCGCTCGAAAAGTGTCCATCTATGAAAACAATGCCTGCTATACTCTTTGCGATTTCCTCGAGGAGGCTTTTATCATCATCTTTCGATATGAGCAGCTGGACGACCATTCGGAAACTGTTCTTGATTGGCCTTTCTGGCTTTCTGTCTGTAAGCAGATGTCTGCCAGCCAAAACACGGCAACCGAGATCAAATTGTACGCATTCCTGTATAGCAGCTGGTCAATTATTGCTTCCAATGAGCGGCGGAAGGAAAAGCTGTGTATCGACTTTCTCTTGGAACCTCAGTTTTTCGAAAGTCGATTCAATCACTGGTGCCCAATGGTACGGTCATACTTCATGCGTCTTCTGTGCTGGCGAGTTGCCCGATACGATGGAGAGGAAACTGACGTGCAAATGTAAGTTAATTCCGTCCTGTTCTCAAACCACGGCTAAGAAGTACAGTAATATAATGAGAGCACTAAGCGATGGCTTACGCTCTGTCTGGTCGCATTACCTGTGGCTTCGTGAGGAAGCCGATAGCAAGGGAGCTGTTCCTCCGTCTACACTGGCTTGCAACCCTGCACCTGGAAGACGTTTCCTTATCATACGTAACGACAATCCAGTACTTACCAACGCTCAAACTTTCCTCTCGTTTGATGGCGTCGTGCAGTCTCCCACACCGAGACACCTGTCTGCATCCGACAGTCCTCCGCGACCCCTTTCAGATGCTTCCAGCGAATCACTAGACTTTCCAGATGAGAACGTTACAAAAGGCCGGTGGAATATTCTTCGCAGCCTCATGGGCAAGTCCAAAGGAGCTGAAAACACACGCAAGGAGAAGGAAAACGTGAATTCGAAAGGTTCAAGTGACAACGCGTCCAAAAATACAACTGAGGCAGCTTCGAACAATAAACATACGGTGAAAGACAATAACCAACCTCCACCTCCCATCCACAAAAGATATAGCTTCCGGTTCTCGCTTGAATGGGTCGACAAGCGTTTCGGCACCTACCAACCCATGCGCCTCGCCCCGCCCCGTCTTCCTCTACCAGCTCAAATGCTGCTCCAGGAGAAAGGCATCAACATGGATCAGGTCTTCAGTTCCAAGCCGATCGGGCCGGCAGGACAATCGAGTCGGTATGCTGGTAGAGCCCTGGCGGAGTGGACTTTTGTCTCGCACGAGTGCCAGAATTTTTTCGACCGCCGGAAGAACGAAGGAGTTCCAACGAACAAACAGGTCGAATCACCCACCCTGGCAGTCGAGGCGTTTCGACGTCCTGGTTAATCTCTGTTTCGCTTTCAATTTGGCTCTTTCTGCGTCTCCGATCGGCGTTTCCTCCCCTGCATTTGCAAATGATTCCCTTCTGCATCACTGCATCCTGCACTCCCTCTGTACGAACAAGCATGCTCAGCGCCCATCCTTTGGACGGCGATATATATTCTCTTTTACCGTGTGGTTAGCGGGCCTGATACCATATTGTCCGTTTGTTATCCATCATCTCATCCTGCATATGGAGCTCATCCGCACACATAGTTTCGTGGATGGGGCTTCCCAACGGTGTTCCCTGGACTATTCCTTTTTCCATACATGCATGGCAGTGCGCGCTTTTCTTGCATGTTCCTCGGCTGTTTGTTTGTTTGTTCTCTTGAGTGTTCTTTAATTTTGAAAATACGCGTGGGCTTTGGTAATTATCATGGCATCGGCGGTTTTCTCTCTGGGTTTGGAGTACGGGGCGAGGAGCGATGGGAAGGATGAGGAAAAAAAGAAGATGGCTAGATAGATTGGGAATGATATGGAACAATATCCAAATCCAGCATTCTGTGTGTTACTTCGTGGACGCCACCGTTCGTTTGAACAGGTCAATAGGACAAGCCATTTTGTTGAAGCCTCAATAATGGCAGTTGTTTTCTCAACTGATAACAACAACGTTGTATCTTGATCAATCCCAACCCTCTCTCGTAGTCCTTTCACTCTTTCCTACACAATCTTCAACCCAGTTCAACACGACGGATCAAAACAACAATTGAACAAAGCCAACCAACCAATCACCCCAAATCCTCAAACCTATCCCCTCGTCTACACGCTCATAACCATATACCTACAACACAACCCTTCAACCCCCAAAACCCCCTATCCCCCCATGCCCAAGCCTCGGCCCCGAGCCCAAACGCAGACGGGGTCCCAATTACTCCGCGCCCCAACCCTCTCCCCTGCCTTATCGTATGTAATCATCATTCTCGCTTGCGTCGGCCACCGGTACGCTGAGGTACCGGAAGGTACCGACCTCCGAACCGCAAGCCGATTTGTTCCAACTTCCCGCTTCGCCCGGGATGGACGTTGTGGCTGGCTTACTTAACTATGTACTTGGCTCACTGGTGGTTTTGCTGTGCGCTTGGGTGTGCTTGTGAGTTTGTCATCGTTGTGGTCTATGGGTGTTGTTTTTGGGGCGGTGGACTGGGTTTTGGGTTTGAGTGGTGCGCTGGGGGATTGGATGGCTTCATACTATCTACTTCGTAAGGTAGTTAGGCGTACGTGGGAAAAGAAGGGGCTGGCAAAGCTTTGTTGATGGGAAATGCTTCTTGCGGCGGAAGGAATCGTATGTATGTAAGTATTGTGAAGGAAGCTTAGTAGTTGAGGGTTATACAAATGCACGATTTGGTACTCCGTACTTCACACAATAGCAGAATAGTTTAAGTCGACTTTGAAAAATGGCACCTTGTGGCGGTCCGTGAACTTGAATCGATCTCTTCTTCAGCTAGTTCAAAATTTCAATTGAGGCTACGATACTCGAATTCGACTCATGCATATATGGAACGTATTTTAATCTGGCAGAGAAGTGTCGCTATCAGCCGGATTCTATGGCGGGGTTCTGCCTTCATCGAGGCCAAGACTACAGAACGACCATAGTATGAAAGATGTTATCTAGCAGATAGATCTGTTGCCTTGTTTAGTCAACGCTTAGCTGGAGCAAAACCACTGGGGCTCGGGAAGAAACCGGGTATTACAATGTCTAATAATATTGTTAAACAGACTGGTGGGAAAGCGCTGGGTAGTACTTTCAAGGATTAGATATTCATAGGAAAGAGTCTTGTGAGTTGACAAATGCAGCGATGCTATCTGTGCAAAATCGGACAAATGAACAATTATCAATCGCACGCTGGCAAGGGCGTCTCAACTTTTGTGGTCAACCTCGAGTCATATAGCGATTGTGACAACTTGGATTAGCTCAGCGCTTTCCCGCATCGCCATTGGCCCCCAGATGCAAAACAAGGCAGATTCATTAGCCGGGGCCATTGATCTTACATACACCAACTTAACCCGCACCCCCAGGAGCTGACGTGCTGACCTCTAGACTGGCACCCGTCGTAGAGCTCAGCCACGATAAGAGCGTCACCACAATCACAACCGTACAGTAGGCATATAAGGAGCCTCAGTACATGGTGGGCTTCCTCGGATGAGGAATTGCCCTCTCAGTCTCAGATCACTATGGACGAAAATAAGCTACGCCAGCTCGAGAGACAATATAAGCTTCGTGTTAAGACGGGTTGCGAGACATGCAGGTAATTAAGCAGTCATATACAATACTCGAACACAAGTGAATTGATTCTACCGTTAGGGCACGGCGTGTGAAATGTGACGAGACCAAACCAGAGTGTAACCGGTGCACAAAAACTGCCCGCAAATGTGAAGGTTACAAGGCGAATATCGGATCACCTTCAGCTGCTGCTTCATATCGGAATTCGGCTTTCCTGGTCGTCCCTCAAAGACCAGCACGTCCTACAAGCGTCCCCAGAAGTCCATCGCTAAGTCTCTCTCCGAATGCGATGGAGAATCGCTCTTTTTACTACTTCAAGTCACACACGCTTCCCAAATGGACTGAATTCTTCGACTCGGATCTCTGGAGTGAAAAAGTTATGCAGCTCAGCCATAGTGAGCCTGCCATCAGGCATGGTATTCTCGCCCTGAGCTCCATGCATGAAAAGTTCGAATCGACAATAGTTAGCTCCAAGACGGACAACTTCGCATTTGGACAGTATATGGAAGCCGTCAAGTACTCTAATAGTTTGATAAGCGGCCATGAACAACATGGACGAGACGTTGAAAAGGTTCTCATCGCATGTATCATATTTACATGCTACGAAAACCTTGCTGGGAACTATAGAGCAGCGAACATGCACCTGGAAAGCGGCCTACGCATTCTTGCCCAGCACAGGCGAGACCTTGCTGCTGATGTACAAACTACAGCGGCACTAGAGTCTATTGCAGATGTTCTATATCGATTCGATCTCCAAGCAATGACTTTCTCCGACAACGCCTCACCATACGAGTACGGCTTCGACCGTCCACCGCTATGTCCTAGCATCCCACCAATCTACACCAAGAACTCGGATGCGCGTAACGATCTTGTCGGTCTTCTCCGCTGCATGATGTGGGTATCCGGCATCGCTAACATTAACCCACACGCCACCGAAAACCCCATCTGGCTCAAGATCTATACCGAGCTCATTGGAGCATTTGAGTCGTGGGATCGCACATTTGAACGCTATCAAAAGAATGTTCCGCGACATGAACAAAGCGATCCAAAGATCTACGCCGGAAATACGCTGCTAAAAATGTACCTGATCCTCGCACGAACAATAGTAGCCGCAGGAGCCGGCCTACGAACAGAATCAACATGGGATGCCTTCATCGATTCATTCAAAACAATGGTCGACCTCGCAGAAACCCTCCCAATCCTAACACAACCAGTATCCACACCACCACCACCACCATCATCATCACGAACCCCCTCACCCATGCCGCCAGCACCCGCACCCGCACCCACCCCCTCCCCATCTTACCGATCCATCGCCCCAAATCCAGCAACAGCAACGCCATCTCCCCCTCAAGGAACCTCAACCCTCGTCTTCTCCACCTCAAGCTCCCAATCTCCCTCCCCCCCTCCCCTGGAACCCTCCCGCCCCAAAAACAGACCAACCTCCTTCTCCCCTTCCTTCGAACTCTCCCCCATCGTCCCTCTCTTCGTCACCGCATGTCGCTGCCGCGACCCCATCATCCGCCGGCGCGCCCTAGCCTTGCTTCTCAACTGCAGGCGGCGCGAAGGCGTGTGGGACTCGTACGGCGCTGGGCTCGTGGCGCTGCAGTGCGTCGAGTTGGAAGAAGGCATGGACCAGACGGTTGAGTTGGGGCGAATGAATTGGTTGCCGCTTAAGGAGGGGGTTAGGGGGTGTGCGGATGTGGGGGAGATGAGGAGGGTGCAGGATGTGTTTGTTAGTGTTAATATGAAGGAGGGGAGTATTGGGGTGAATTATTTGTTTAGGAGTGGGGATGCTTTGGATAGGTCTTTAAGGATTTGAGGGTTTTTTTTTGGGGGGGAGTTGGGGTTGGGGTTTGGTTGGGGGTTCTATGGGAGGTTTGCGGATTCCATTATGAATCGAGGGGAGTGGGATTGGGATTGGGATTGGGAAAATGGTTTGTGGTTTATGGATTGGCGATGGGGGTTCGTTGCCCTTGTACATAGATTGGGATGTGTGAGGTGTGTTTCTCGTTGGATGCTGTGGTATTTATGGCATATAATGTTATGCTATCCTATCCATCCAGGTTTGGAAAATTCGGACATGCTGTCCTGTTCAGAACAAACTGCAATTAATCTATACGCGGGACCCGTACTGTGAAAAGCTGCGTTTGCTACCGGGCAGCAATGTCATAAGTTGCCTTGACAAAATAGGACGGTAATGAACACCGCTGAGAAGCACGGAGCTATGCGAGTTGATAACTCAGAACGTACCGATTGTGTGAGAAGTTTCTCCGTGGACTACCTAGGGGGCAATCCAGTAGCGCGTTTACAATTCTAGAGACTATTTTTGAGGGTTTTTATCAATGGAGAAGCCTAAAGTAACCCTTGAAAGCATCATGCGTGATAGACGTGAGAAAAACTAGGGTGCATTGGAACGAGTTCAAGAGGACGGCTAGGATTCTTATCACCATGGCTTTCCTAGTGGACTTTCTTTTGAATGTTAAATACAGGCGTATCATGGCATGTACTGGTTGTCTCGGAGATATAGGTGTAGTGAAGTTCTACGCCTTTTGAATATTTAAGATATTAGGGCTCCAGCATCACTGTCCGATCTTGATGCTAGATAGGTGGTGTAGACGTTCGCAAAACGACTGTGGGCATGATTTAAGGGCGAGGATTGCACGGTTGAGGGTAGGAAAGTTGTTGTGGATACGAATTGGTAGTTGGTGGTAAATATGACTGCTCGAGACCGGAGATCTGGTGTCGAGGTTTCGACGGTGTTGTATCGTCCTCTGAACGTATTAGGTGACCATATGTTGGATAACAGTAGATTTGAGCAGAGTCCTCGATGAGAAAGCATTGAAGATATATAGGGTTAGGATTTCAGTGAGCCAGGCTAGTTTGCGAGGCTGAAGTTGGGGGAATGGATAGTGTTGCGCTCTTCACTGTATCAGTGTTAAATAGGAGGAAAACAAACACATGAATATGAATATAATCCCTAGGATCCATCATTTTGACTACCTGAGTCACTAGACAAAGAATTCGTGTAGATCTTTCAAGCAAGTGACGACTTGCGGTTGTCAAAAATATACGTTGGGGAGCATATACTTTCTCGAGCTGATTACAACTCAACTGTTCACGGATCAGCTCTGTGATCCGAATACTGAATCAAGTTGAACATCTTGTGAGAGCCAAGCTGAGTGTAGTTGTCTCTAGTTGACACAGATGCGCTCTTCAACTGTATTATATTTGAACTGTAAGAATCGGTACGAAACGAAAGAAACGTTATTTATTATTTGGTTGCGAGGCAATGGGGAGCACTTTGCGAGTTCATAATATGCAATAGGGAATACCACTGTCATGTGAACGTAATCACTGTGTTGGAATCGGGCCATCTATGAAGCGCAGGAAAAAGCGAACGAGCAAGCAGCATCTATAGACATTTCTGCTGCATGTGTTGATTGGATATCATGTTATGATTACTCTACAAATTCACCTCATTCCAATTTCATGTTGGAGAGAACAAGGGGTATTTAAACTTTCTAGTTGGACAGTAGTCTGCCATCTAGTACGAAGTAATGTTCAAGTAGACTGACTCGTGACGGGCCTTTTTTCCCCAGCTAGTGCCTTCCGCATCTTGGGATGTTGGTACGCTACTTGACTAAGAAGAAAACCGTTTACTTGACATAGTTACCCCATAAAGCTAGATTGCATTGTTTTGCTGTTGAGGCTTTTGAAGCGTATACAATAGACTTCCGTAGGGAGGTCCTCCTTTCTTCAACCCTGCGTCAAAGAACCGCCACTTCTTACTGAGCATAATAGCACTGCGTATATGACCCAAAATATGAGTGCTTGGTTACTAGTATTTTTGAATAGGTTCCGCTCGTGCCCTGCGTGTATTAGTCTCGAGACTGATGCCACTTGAGCGGGATGATCTTATCGAGAATTACAGTATCGTATCGAGACCACGAATCTAGCTTCCCTTCCATCCCTCAGATTCCTATCGAAAGCGTCTCACGGCAAGTCTAAACACTTGTCAACTACAGTCCAAAGATATCGGCGGTATATAGCTACCGGTACTGCCACATGGAAACGTAAACTCAATTTCGACATGGGAGCCTTTTGCGTAAAAACCCTATACGCCTCGACCCAAAATTCAGGGACCCTCTCGGAAGCTGTCGGGTCCGCCCGTCCAACGATTTCGTTATGTTTTTCTAGAAAACTTCTGCTTACCGACAATCACAATAGCCTTTGACACGGAGAAAGCTAGATTGACGCATACTCTGGCGATGACCCCACTCTGACTAGCCATATAGGCTGAGTTGAAACCTGAACCCTATCCAAATGTTTCTTTCCAGAATCCGAACATTGTAATTGTCTGGTCAGAAATACGAAATCCATCGAGGGCCTTGCTTAAGGAAATGACCAAGTATCGCTTTTCAACATGTTGTGGTTGTTGCGGATAATGATGCGCTTCAGTTGCACCTCGCCATTTCGAACTAGGCTTGTTCACGTCAATGTTCATGTATATACTTTACAACAACAAGCTCAGTATATTTGATAGTATCATAAAGGTTCAAGCTAATTCTCGTCAGCAGCTCACTTTTAGCATAAAGTTGACAGTTCAACGACTTTCCGGGATATGACCGCAGAATCGGCAAGGCGTTAGGCTAGTACTAACTACAGCACGGCGCAACAAAATCTCAATGATACGGCCTTGTTCATTCTCTCACAATGGTGAATGGCACCGGTGTCTACGGTGATTCCCATGCTGGCTTGAGACTCTGAGAGAAGCTATGCAAATTGACAACTAGGGTGCTCTATCATCCTCAGACGTCCTTCGTCTAGACTTAAGAGAAGCCATACCTTTGGAGATCCTTTCGCTGGATATACTCCATATAGGAACATGTCGCCGGCCCAGACTTTGATCGATAATTACACATGGACCCAAACGCGAAGAGAGCGGACAAGATAAAGTGGGTTCTGCACAAGGAGAGGAGGGCTTGTCTGTAGATCACCGAGACACTGCAGCGTGCTGCAGAGTGCTGTCTAGGATTAAGAACGATCTATCATGAAACTACGACCCAAGGCTTTGGTCCAGAGGTGCGAAAGGAGGGGAAAACCCGAATTACCGGACTCTTAACAAGCACGAAGTCATACAAGGTACCCTGATTAAAAGGTCTGAAAGAGTGAGCTTAGGCATGGTTTAGGGTTGGTTCAGGATTAGGAACCGGGGTTCTATTGGTAGAATCCTTATGGAGATGCAGTGTGTTGCTCGTTGAGATGCCCAATACATGCTCTTCCAAAAAAGAGAAGCGCCAACTGCGATTACAACCAGCTCAACAACAGTTGGGGGCGAAGTTTCTATAGACAAGGAATCCTTCCAAGCATTCAACAACACTGGCACAACCAAGCAACCTTTGAAAGGACCCACAGGCATACAGCAATCGAGGAGAATCATACACGTCATCCTCAGTTTGGGCAGATGGAACCTAGACTCATCTAACTAATGTATTCGGTAATACCGCGTAGTCGGGTAGATATGCAATAGGCAAAGCCCGGGGCATCTCGAAAGCTCATTCACCATTCATTAAGTCACCTTGACCCTGTAACTACCTGAAGCGGTTAATAAGAAGCAATTAATGTAGTTTGGGTCCTTGAACTCTGTTTCACCACGATGAGATTTTAGTGCTGTCATCGATGCTTGCCTTTCCAGGCAGGTTTGAACGAGTGCGTCCCCCCTCACCAAATCTTTTCTGAGTTTCATCTAAACATCTGCAGCTGTAACTTCACCCTCGTCCATCACATAGGCTAGTTTCGCTTATCAGGTAGCGGTCCAGTGCCTTCCGAGCTCCCGAAACGGTTATCCTTGTTCGTCACAGTCGAATGCCCTTTTGAGACGATCTCTACCGGAGCTGTCGCGTGAAGGAACAAGGCCGATGTGTGACACATGATATAGCTGCACATTGCTTCGCCGACGTCCACATTCTCGAGCCAACGCCGCCTACATATACGGAGGCAGGGAGGTACACTCGGCTTACCTTCGTGGGCTCTCTCTGCCGTAGGCGAGTGGAATGGACGATTCGAACCTCAGCTGTCGGTCAGCCCTGCTCATCGACGGGTCAAGCGCCAGTAAACCAGTAAATCGCAGTCGACGAGATCGTGGGTCGGTGATGGCTTCGGCAATTGGCGAATTACACCGAACGCCTACTCCTTTGTGCCGCCAGTGTTTTCTTCTGCAAGCTCGAGCACGCTCCAGGGTTGTTTGAACATGCGATGCGCGCGTCTTCTGCACACACACACCATGACCTCAATATGCAGATGGCAGGCTCTTTTCAAGACGTGATTGGGCGGGGAATGCCTTGCAGGTGATGAGGAGCCACAAACAACCAGTAACTCTACCGCAATCTAGTCAACCAAAGTTGTGTTCGAATTCTTGCGTTGCGTGATCAGTTGGCGTTGTAATCAAGTCCCATCAGACGGACGGCATACTCCGTACACGGTACTCTCTCATGCGGAGAAGGTCACAACATGCAATCTTCACCTCCTGAAGAACACGAAGCACAATGGTGACTATCGAAGCTGTGTGGCTACCAATATAGTGCCGTACTGCCAGACACTACACCGCCCCTCAATATCAACGGACCCCGTGGCGTTTCGAGACCAACGCCAAATGCCTTGCTCGCACTATCCACTCACTGCACAAATTATGTATTGCATCTTAGCAGAATAACCGAGCTTCGATGAGTGCAGCGACTTGATTCGCCCTGCCACTCTTAGCCACTCTTCGCTGCACCTGTGTTGGTTACAGGCTGATTATTAGTCCGAACTGGGATGTGCGTTCACAGTTGCATCTTGACGAAGGCGATGAACACCTGGGACCGATGCGGCTTGGTTGCCAGGCACCCAGGGTCCTGCACAATATAATAATACCTATGTACTTCGTACGTATTTGCCGCATGAGGCGCTGGCTCAGCCTGGGCGCTGTACTACGTATGTTTGTTATTGGTTATGTATCTAGGTAGTCCCATACCTTATTAGTTCTGCGCCGTCCTTGGTGTCTTTCGGTCTTATTACTTCCCAAATCGATACATGGTCGATATATCTCCATGACTATTGTCTAACAGCAGCCGGAAACACATGTGAATTCGTCCCAAGAAAGCACATTCGCGCCGAGATTCTATAATTATTTGTTCGCTGTCATGCTACAGCTTCTTACAAATTCAAGGCCTCTCTCTCAACTCGAACGTTCTTTCTGCGTGTAAGTCTTCACTCGCTCTGGTTGTCGCATTCCATATTCCTACCGGTTCCTTCGACACATTCGCAGTTCTCATAGTAATGAGCTATGTAGGTTCGAGGGTCTTCCGCCAGAAACATCAAATAATGACACCGACTATGCGTCGTATAAAGTGGTACCACACAGTGCCAAAGTGAAGACAGGCAGACCACACACCGCTCCAATTCGCACATCCCACCTGGAGGTTCCATTCGGCGCAACGGGGCACGCGGATTTCGATACTCCTCGATGCATACCGACTTCATGGGAGCTGGGGCGCAGCCGACGAGGCTCGATGCGCAGACGTACATGGGTAGCTCACGAATTCCCAGCACAGATATTCAAGAGACTGCCTCGAGAGGTGTACGAATGTATAACGGAGCAGCTCGAACAATTGCACCTTGGACAAAACCAGTCATGCCCGTCCTGCTACCTGAATGATCTTTACAATCTTTCATTGACGAGCCGGGCTTGGGATCGAGCTACTACCACGCGATTGTACGTTGGCCACTTACTCTCTTTGTGTCTTGTTCTACCACCCGCGCGGTATAATGGGAGGAAAGCTCGTTTTTTCGCGCCGTTGCAGCAATAGGTTTGGACTGACCTTTTCCACGCAGATACCGCAGCGTATGGATCATCGGCCGCGATCACTGCAAGACATCGTCGCTCAAGATAATAGGCACAGGTCGTATCAAGCTTCTCCGTCGGACGCTCCGCGAGCGAAGCATGCTAGCCAGACTTGTCCAGGAGATCCACATGCCCGATATTCAAGCGCTATACTACGATGCAGCCATCGAGCGAGAGGAAATCGCGAATCTGGTTGCTTCACTCGTCATGGCCTGTCCGAACCTCCAACGCTTGGTCGGTTTCCACGTCCCGTACACGCACTCGTTTGACCGATTGTCGTATGCCTTGTCGACCAGGCCTAGGCTGCAAGAGAGGTTATGGTTCTTCACCGAAGACTGGGGGGCGCAGAATGAAGACGAGGTCGATGATTGCACGCGGGGGTACTATCATGCGGCCAGCGACCCCACGGAGCGCTTTCTTGAACTCAATTCCAACTGTCCGGAATTAAGTAGGCTGGTCCTTCATCAAGATAGCTTCACTTCGGCGGAAACAGGCTTGACTTTCCGCGCATTCATCGGTGCTCTGCGCCAATTTCCCGCCCTCCGCCATCTTTCCATCTCCGGCTTCTTGAGCGCTTCCTTTTCGAATGTCACTTTGAATGCCTTGCCGTCGGGCCTGGAGTCCCTGCGCCTCGAGAATTTGCCCGGTGTAACAGATAGAGGCCTCCTTCGCTTCTCCACCTCAAACGCCGCACTTTCCCTCAAGAACCTCACCCTGATGAATCTTGAGATTACCAACCTTGTAATCATTTCGAACTTTCTTGGTCCCCATCTGACGCATTTGAAGCGCTTCTCGTTCGCTCAACGAAAATGCCCGTCCCTCCCGCCGGGAACTTCCTTGCCAATTCTCCAATCACAAAGCGTGAAGTTCATTCACTGGGAGCTTCGCGCTCAAGCTGGTCCGCCACCTTCGCTCCTCCCATCTGTTGCGTCGAAAACTCAACCCTTCCCCTTTACAAATGACGAGCCCATCTCTTGTCTCGCAACCTCCCTTTTAGCGAAGAGTATCCGGGACAGGAATTTCCCCTCATTAGTCAAGATACGAGCTCCTCACGATCCTCAAGGGGTTCTGCAAGCTCTCTGCAAACCTCTGGGAACTGCTCTGCTGCCTCCCGACTCAGCACTCTTCACCTGTCCACCAGGACCGATATATCCCGAAACCTTCTTGGTCTACCCGCACCCATCGTCACCTATCCCGTCGGGGCGCAATTCCATATTCTCCCTGAAAAATTTCATGAATGCAGCACCGTCGCTGGCATATATGGATACCGGTTTAGTATCGCCAACACCGCCAACACCCACGTTGTCCGACGGCTCGATTGCCAAGTCCGACTTCAGCACGAATACGTCGACCACAACTCTCCATCGAACCGATTTCCAGCAATCCCCCCTGCTGACGTCGCTGACGCCCACCCGCTCCCGTCTCGCAGCCCAAGCACGCATCCAGGCCACTTCTCGAAGCGAAAAACCACTCACGACGATCAATGTGCACGACGACCACGGCGCGCTTACATGGTCTGAGACTATCAATGCGTGTCTGGGCGATGTCAATAGCAAGATCACATATGATCTGAAGCCTGACAGGAACCTTGCGGCGGACGCAGAAGTTGAGCTTGGAGAGGAAACAGGACGGATGGAAGACGAAGAAAATCAGTGGATCACGGGGATCGCGGATGTGTTGGGAGAGTGGGAAGTAGTTGGGGGAAGGAATTGGGGCACGTGTGGGCATAGAGTCGATGGGACGGTGGGAAGAAATTCGGTTGGTATCGAGGACATGTTTTAGACAGTACGTGTCAGGCAGGCGTGGAACGTCCAACAACACGAAAGCAAAGCGACAAAATTTCAAGCGTCAGTCTACTAGGGAAATTTTTTTCTACTTTTTTTTTTGGTTGGATTCGAGCACCTGTGGCAAGCAGCTTTTGCCATCTAGATGGTGGTGGTGGTGGTGGTGGAGAGACGCGCTCGGTGATTTTGGCGGGCAGAGTCGGGTGACTTCTCACGATGGACAGTGGATATCTATGGCCATAGTGAAGGTTTGACGTGGGGCTTTGCTTCGCCATACCGGCAGAGCCGAAGGTCTCGCCAGCAATCTCGACTGCAAGAAAAGGGGAAAAAAGGTGGGCATTTCTCAGTGCTGGAGGGACGCGTATCTAGACGACGGGGCCGGCGACGTAGCATTATTACTGTACATGACTTGAGGGAAAATCCCCGAGGTCGACAGCTGTCGCGCTCCTTCCTCGCCTACGGGAAATTCGGGAAGTTCGGAATCATCTGTATGTAGCTGATCGTTGCAGGAAGGCGTAGCGACATGGGCTGAATGAAGGTTGCATCGCCGTTTGTAGGCAAAGACCCGTAGCTCCCGGCGGTGGTGGTTTCGCCTTTTAGTATATACATAACGAGTGTTGTGGTGTTGGGATATTATACAGAACGACTGTGGATGTGTTGGGACGGGAGGGAAGGATGTAATGCAGGCTGGGATGGGTGATTGTCGCGGAGATGGATGGCGATGGTGGTGGTGGTGGTGATGGTGGTGATGATTTTGGCGGGTATCATCCAACTAGTTCCTCGTCTATAGATAGGCAAGTAGCACTAGCTAGCTAGGTAGCATGTACTCGCACACAAGTACGTTTTTGTACAATACAACTTACATGCTCCACTGAAGAGTTGCGTGGTGCAGCATGCCAGAGGCCATTATCGCCGGTAGGAAGACAAGCAATGGCGGTCTGTCAATGGGCGATTTCTAGCTTGGGAGCGTTGGGTGGTTCGATTTCTGCCCCACTACGCCGAACATCTTCGACCAGGGGAAAGCTCTCAACCCCCATGTCTTTCTTTCTTCATAATCCCACGTCATAACAGAATCTCGAGACTTGTGCGCTGATCCTCTAACTATCCCTATCGTAGCCTGTCAGTCCCTATATACAGGAGCCGTCTGTCCTGGAGCTCCATCCGTTGCATTGTTTCAATTGCACTCACTCACTCCATCACTCACCACCTACAACATACCTGCCTACTACAAATCTGCCTACTACAAACCTGCCCACTACAAACCTGCCTACTACAAGCCTGCCTACTACAAGCCTGCCTACTACAAACCTGCCTGTCTGCCTGCCCCTCTCCCGCCAAACAACCCCCCCTCCCCCCCCTCCCCCACCAAACAACACACCGACAATAGATCCACCTTCTCTCTACCAACAACACACCGACAATAGATCCACCTTGTCTCTACCAACAACAATCCACCACCAATCCGCCAGCAATCCACTCAGCCCCGCTTCAATTCTTCTCCTGCGTGGCATATCACACACCCACTCGTCCACTCACCTACTTAGGTAGTCACTGGCCTCGGCAACCTCGGGTTCGTACCTGCCTGCCCAAGACCTCGACAGCACGAATTCCCATCCGTGGTCGCACCTGCCAGCTCTTTACCTACACCCAATAGATACCTTACGCCCCCGGCCCTCTATGACTGCCCCGACCACCGCGACTGCCTCCAACACCAAGTCTGCCCCGACCACCGCGACTGCCCCAACCACCAAGACTGCCGCCACCTCCACCACCACCACCACTACCGCCACCACCATGTCGCCAACACCACCATCCCCGCTCCAAGGGAGGAAGAGGAGGATCGCTGTAATGACCAGCGGAGGAGACGCGCCAGGCATGAACGGTGCCGTGCGAGCCGTAGTCCGCATGACTCTGCACCAGAAATGCGAAGCCTTTGCCGTCTACGAAGGATACGACGGTCTTGTCAAGGGCGGAGACATGATCAAAGAGATGAAGTGGGAAGACGTGAGGGGTTTCCTGTCTGAAGGAGGTACATTGATTGGCACAGCACGATGCAAAGAGTTTATGGAGCGAGCCGGACGCAGGACAGCCGCCAAGAACATGATTCTCAAGGGAATTGATGCCCTCGTCATCTGTGGCGGAGATGGCAGTCTGACGGGAGCCGACAAATTCAGAGGAGAATGGCCAGAGCTTCTGAATGAGCTGGTACAGGCAAAGGAGCTCACCCAGGAGCAAATACAGCCCTTCAAGCACCTCAATGTAAGAAGCCCCACCACTCGGCGGGACCATCATCTAACAATTGCCAGATTGTGGGCCTTGTGGGCTCCATCGACAACGACTTGAGCATGACAGACGCGACCATTGGCTGCTACAGCTCGCTCGCTCGAATCTGCGAGGCTATCGATTCTGTGGATACCACAGCGACCAGTCACCAGCGTGCTTTCGTCGTCGAGACCATGGGTCGTCATTGTGGATGGCTCACTTTGATGGCTGGTGTTGCTACGGGCAGCGATTTTGTATTCATCCCGGAGCAGCCAGCTCAGAAAGGGTGGCAGGAGGATATGCTGGCCGTCGTCCGCAAGCACAGAGCGCTTGGCAAGAGAAAGACCATCGTAGTGGTCGCCGAAGGGGTAAGTTTGGGCTACAGAGCATGTAATCTCAAGACTCTACATGTTCTTGCATACTAGCCTCAATACTGTGAACATTTGCTAACACATCGTAGTACGTTTCAATTCCAAAGTCTGCTAGCTTTGGGCCTCTACAAGCCTGCCATCGCATCCTCGAACTTCAAGAACATGACTAATTTCTACACAGAGCTATCGATGCCGACCTCAAGCCGATTACCCCTGCACAAATCAAAGACGTTCTCACTAACAAAGCACACTTGGATACAAGAGTGACGACACTCGGACATGTCCAGCGTGGAGGCCAGCCGGCTGCTTATGATCGGCTGATGTCCACGCTACAGGGTGTAGAAGCTGTCAAGGCTGTCCTCGAGGCGACCCCGGAAACGCCATCGCCCGTCATCTGCGTCGTCGAGAACAAGATTGTACGCCGTCCGCTGCTCGAGGCTGTTGCCCAGACGAAACAGGTAGCACAAGCGATCGCGGACAAAGACTTCGAGACTGCCATGAGGCTGCGAAACGCCGAGTTCGCCGAGTATTACAAGTCTTACCAGATTATAACTTCTTCGGACATGCCAGAGCTCAAGCTTCCCGAAGAGAAGCGCATGCGTGTTGGCATTATCCACGTTGGCGCGTAAGTACATCTCATCCACTAGCTGTCAAGTCCACCATATTGGATTGATCCGTGCTTGCAACGAGCTCCGCTGACCTCTACTTTAGGCCTGCGGGAGGTATGAACGCTGCTACGAGAGCAGCCGTTGCCTACTGTCTTGCCAGAGGCCATACACCACTTGCGCTGTAAGCTTTGTAAATATCGCTACAACTCATCCAATTCACTAATAGTTACTAGACACAACGGCTTCCCTGGTTTAATACGACATCACTCTGATGAGCCTGTAGGAGCAGTACGAGAGATCAAATGGCTTGATGCCGAGAGTTGGGCGAACAAAGGTGAGAATATCCCCATACGCATTGCACATGGGGGGGTAACGCTAATTTTGTCTTTCTCAACTTCCAGGCGGTTCTGAGATTGGTACGAATCGTGGTCTTCCAAGCGAAGATTTGGAGACAGTGGCATCCGTATTCAAGAATTACAACATCCAGAGCCTCTTTGTTATCGGAGGTTTCGAAGCCTTCACGGCTGTCAGCGAGTTGCGCAAAGGTCGTGAACACTACAAGGCGTTCAAGATCCCCATGGTCATTCTCCCTGCCACCATCAGTACGTCAAAGCCGTCCTTTACCCTGGATACAGATGTTTCGAGATCTTTTGATGGGTTTTGCTAACCTTGCATAGGCAATAACGTTCCTGGCACAGAGTACAGCATCGGCTCCGACACGTGTCTAAACGCTCTTATCCAGTATTGTGATGCCTGCCGACAATCTGCATCTGCCTCTCGTCGTCGTGTCTTTGTCATCGAAACTCAAGGCGGAAAATCTGGCTACGTAGCCACCATCGCCGGTCTCTCCATCGGCGCCTTCGCTGTCTACTCTCCAGAGGACGGTATCAATCTTAAGATGCTGGACCGTGACATTGACGTTCTCCGCGACGTGTTCCTTGCAGACAAGGGCCAGAACCGTGCCGGCAAAATCATTTTGGTCAACGAACAGGCGAGCAAGACATATAATGTTCAGATCATCGCTGACATGATCGCGGAGGCTGGAAAGGGGAAATTCGAGTCAAGGCATGGTGTGCCAGGACACTTCCAGCAGGGAACCACGCCGTCACCCATGGATCGTGTGAGGGCTGTACGGTTCGCGTTTAGGTCTATGCAACATCTAGAGTCGTTTGCTGGCATGAGTTGCAACGACATCGATGACGATCCGTCGACTGCGGTTGTGATAGGCATGAAGGGCGCTCGGGTGCTATTCTCACCTATGGAGAATATCGAAAAGAAGGTACGTTTTCACGCTTTGCTTTCCCAAAATCAAGTACAGCAGACTAAACCAATTGTGCAGGAAACGGACTGGCACCGCCGACGACCCAAGAATGAATTCTGGATGGACCTCAAGGCGACTGTGAACATCTTGAGCGGTAGACCTGAGCAACCTCTCGGGACGCATGTGCCTGTACCGCATAGTGAAAAGCCGTAAAAGTGAAGAAGAAGAAAAGGGTCTAATAATGGGTATATGGATGTGTGATGGCCTGTGTAAAAAGGATCGGATTGAATGATTCCATGGAGCATATGGTATGAATAATGAACGAGAGATAGATTTATGAATCTCCTTTCCTTCTCCATCTTAAACCAAAGTGTGAAGAAGTGTGAAGAAGTGTGAAGAAGTGTGAAGTAAGAAGCAAGAGGTATCATTCCAAGCCGCTCAACCCAACCCAATCCAATACGACCTGAACGCCCACACGCGCGGGGGGGGGGGGGGGGGGGGGGGGGGGGGGGGGGGGGGGGGGGGGGGGGGGGGGGGCGCGCGACGGCCCCGGGGGGCGGGGCGGG